>PPHD01007651.1:0-22800 GCA_002909625.1 Bambusicola thoracicus
GATGAGCTGTGTTGTTCTTTCGCAAAGCTGGGGAGCAATGCAACGTGCCTGAAGCTGGCTGAATGCCCAGCTGGCTCACAGTGAGAGCTGGGAGATGCTGCGGTGCGTGAGCTGCATGTGTGCTCCTGCAGCAAGCTAGGAGGTCTCGTGCCATTGGGGCAGCGGTTACAGCCTGACACAAACACCCTGAGTCAGTGGTGTTGCAAAAGTGGCTGTGGTGGGCTGAGCAATGCGAGCACTGCAAGAAAGCAGGGCAGGCAATCAGCTGCCCTCCCTGGCACAGGCTGCTCTGACGTGTTTGCAGTCCAGAGCGCTACGTGTCTGTGGTGGGAGCAGGATGGGAGAACAGCTGTGATGATGAGAGATCTGGGGAAAACGTGAGTGCTGAGGAAAGCCTGCTGGGTTTGGGCTCTTCTGGACATGTGTACGTTCTCCTGAAAGCCCAGGTGTTTCCGTTCTCCCTGCAGTAACAGTTCTGTTGCCTGCTTACTGCTGGCATGTTCCCACTCTGCCCTTGGGCTAAGAAGGTGGGGTGGTGAAAAGGCAGCCTGGCTTGCAGACATGGGGACAGGCTATGCCTGCAGGTCCCCTGGCCTCTGTGCAGGGGTGTAAGCGTGCTCTGCCTTCCCTGGTGGGGCCTGGGCACCCTGAGGCTGCCAAGAGGAAGCCATGTGAAGGAAATCTTCACCCCCTGTGAAACCTGGCTGTTGTAAGGTGCATGTGACCCGGGCAGCCCTGTTAGAGGCTCAGTGCGGCTGTGCAGACCCCATCCACACAGCTCTATCATCTCCTCTTAGTAACTCCTTGCAAATACCCCAGTGGAAAAGACTCTAAAATGAAGTTTGGTCGGAAGCAAGCCACCAAATGCCCTCGTGGTGCTGGCTGACGCTCCTGCATCAGCCTGGGAAAGCTTTGGCAAGCCATGACATGCAGGCAGTCCTGGACCGGGTGATATAAAACACCCTCTGCCTTCTGGACTGTGTGATGCCAAGCTGTGCGCTCACTGTGCGCTGCTGCGGTGGCTCAGCATGGCTGGCAGCCAGCCTGGGAGAAACCCCCGGTCCCAGCTGGGTTCTGGCTCCTCTCCCTGTGCCTCTGCTGGTTTCCATGCCTGCACAGTGGCCGCTTCCACCCCCAAACCCTGCTCCTGCCTCATCCTCGGGGACCGATCCCCTGCACCCACCTGGTGGAGCACCCTTCAGCCCTGGTGATCTTGTCGGCCGTCAGCCCGTCTGTCATGGTGATGCTCCTCCTCTTGATGTGCCCCCCCTTCTGGGAGGCCGGGCTGTGGGACCCCCCGTGCTTCCCATTGGCAAGCCCATAGCTGGCCTCCAGGTAGCGCAGGGGGAAGGTGCGGTTGATGGGGCAGTAGACGATGGCACCGCTCTGTTCGGAGATGGCCTTGCGGTTGCCCACGTAGAAGCGGACGAGGGCGGGCACGTTGTCAAAGCTCTCCTGCTCAAAGAGGTACTGGACGCGGGTACGGCTGTCACTGGACTTCACCGTCACCTTGTTGATCTTGAAGTGGAGGGGCTCGTTGCGCCAGCGGCACGTCAGCACGTAGTCACCCACGCTGGTGAGCGAGTCGCGGATGAGGAAGTCGCCGTTCCTCTGCACGAGACTCTCTGAGACCTGGCAGGGGATGGAGCAATGGCTCAGACGCGGCCCTGTTGGCCGCACCGGTGGATGGGGGTGGATGCTCCGCCGGGGCTGTTATTTAGGGCATCCCCCTCATCCCGGCTGGGAGCTTCAGGAGTCTCCCCGTGGCAAACCCAGGCAGCCCCCGCCCTCCCCGTGCTCACCTCCCGCGGGATGCGGCCGTGGTACCACGCGTGGCTGCGCAGGTCGGTGCTGCTCAGCTTCAGCTCCTCTTCCAGCTCCTTGTGAAGCTTCTCCGGTGACGAGTCAAGGATGTATTTCTCCTTGGAGAACTGCACAGCAAAGAGAGAAAGCATCAGCTGGGGTTCTGCCACAAGCAGCACAGCCACTTCCCTGCAGGGTCCGAGGGATGCTGTCCCCTATCCTTCCCACTGCCAGCGCCTTCCACATCCACTGGGTACGCTGGCTGCAGGGTCTGGGAAGGGAAGGACTGGCCCTTGGGTGCTGGTGAGTCCCAAAGGGCAGCGCCCACGTCTGGGACTGCAGGGATGTCTCAGGGAGGGACAGTCCTGATGTCGCCTACCAGGAGCTGTCCCTGGGGACAGATGCCTGCCCAGCTCCCCGTGCAGCACATCCTGGGCTGAAACACTGTGGGAAGTGCTTCTCCAGGAGCAAACCCACGTTGTTCCTCCTCCTAGAGACATCCTCCTCCAAAGGGTTAACTCGGCTGTGTTTAGCCTGACAGCAGCATGAATAGTAATGACAAATGTAAAGGAAACCTTCTGCATCGAAATGAGCTCTTACCAGCACTGGTGCACCTGAGCCTGGAGGATGCAATTTCCCCTCCTCCCTTCCCTGGAGAGATAAGGATGGCGTCACCTCTCCTTTGGCCACGCTCTCTGCCACCACAGCAGGGGCATTCCCCGAGGGCAGGACATGTGTGAGAGGGGGATGTGTACGCCACCAGCACAGCAGCTGGGTTGGGGCTACTTCGGTGTCCTGCTGTGCTGGCAGCCCCCGAGCCCTTTGATGCATGCTTCCATCCATGCCGATGTTGCCTGTGTGAGCTCAGGTGGCTCAGTGGCCTGGCTCCAGCTCCTTGGCTCCATGCTGCTTGTTAGGGTAGCACTGCTGGAGTCTACAAGGACAGGCAGGGGCTTGAAGCTGGTGTCCAGTGGCACTGCTCTGGCACACATGGCTGGCTTTGCATTGTGCCCTGGAGCACCAGGGCCTTCAGCCTCAGAGCAGGCTTTTTGCACAGCACCTCGTCCTGTGCCCTGAGCCAATTTCTCTCTGCTTCTTGTAGCACAGAGTGCCGCTCTCCCAGCCTATGCCCTCCACTCCTGGCCCTCAGCAGGTTTTGTCCCCTCTCCCAGCCTGGAGCTGTGTATATCAGCCAAGCTGGGCAGCAATCCCACCCCAGGGACAAGGCTCCAGCCTGGGGAGGTGGGAGGAGGAGGCAGAGGAAGAACAACGCGATGGCCCAAGCTCTCCAGGGCTTGCCCTCACCAGCCTGGACCTGCCTCTGTTTCTCCCTTCCAAACTGCTAACGAGTTAAAAAAATAAATAAATACGAGAACAGTGCAAGTGAAAGTGAACAAACTCCAGAGTGCTCCTCTGGCCTCAATTCCTCCCCAAAGGAGGGTTCTGCTTGCTGGAGCTGCGGGGACGTGAATATGAGACACACGGGTTGCATGCTGCTGAGCACCTCCACTGCCCCGGGGCCCTCGAGGAGACAAAGCCATGTGGCACTGCTGAACCCTATGAAAAATAAATGGTTGCTGGTGAATGCTGCTGAGGTCTGGCTGCATCCTGGGGGGCTGAGGCCGAAGCAGATGCCGTTTCCATGGCAACGCTTCGCGTGGTGTGAGCGGCCGTGGGTGCCCCATGCTGCAGCAGCGCCCCGCAGCGCTGCCGTCCCCAAGCACAGAACTGCTGCCTGCATGGGAGCTGGGGACTGATGCCCCCAGGGAGGGGATTAGCACCCGCTCTGCTCTGTGCTGTACGTCTGGGTTTTCCCCCAAATCCTCCCCATGCAAATGCACGGGATAACAAACACAAACCCAGCTGAGCAGCGCCCGGCGTCTCCAAGCCGGGATTTGGGCAGCAGCCGGCTGGCAGCCGTGCCAGGAGCCAGGTGCTGAGCTGGGGAGAGGCACGCGGGGCTTTGTGCCCTGCAGTCAGGGCAGCGAGGACAGCTGTGAGCAGAGGGACCCCAAGCCAAGTGATGGGCACCGTCCCTTCAGCTGCTTGGCTGGGAAATGAGATCCCACCCAACTTTTACAGCCACCAAAAAGCCATCGCTTGGTGACTGCAGCAACTCCAACCAGGACCCTGACGCATGGAGAGCCTTCTTTGGTTTGATGGCACTCTGGGGGCTGTCCTCGTGCTTTACATTGGCTTCGTGCTGCTCTGCTCGGTGCCATGTCTCAGGGGAGGCTGTGTGTGGCTGCCAGCTGGCACGGCGAGGCGGCCGGCCCGGCACTGTCAGCAGCGTGTAAGCGGATGTGCGAGCACCGAGCTGAAAAGGGCACCGCTTGGTGCTCTCTGCTGTGCCAAGAGGACATCAAAAGATGTACAGCCCGATGTGAGGTCTCACATGCTAGAGGGTTGGCTATGGAGAAAATCCTCGACTTTCACTAGGGCCCAGCTCAAGTGCGTGATGCTGGCTGCCTGCTCAGAGCCCCAAGGCTTCCTCCCGCTGAGTGGGATGGAACAGGGGTGAGAGCGGATCCCCAAACCAGCCAAACCAGCTCAGGAGCTGCCAGAGATGGTGCCAAACTCTGCCTGAGGAATCCCAATCAACAGCCAGCATGGTTTGGCTGGTGAAAGGAGAGCTCCTGCATCACATTCAGCAGCAGGCGGGCTGTTTCGTGGGCTGTGGGTTCAGCAGGGCTCACCAGGAGAGGATTCCCTGGGCACTCCATCCCTGCTCTCCTCTTTCCCTCTCCCTGCTGCTTTCTTGGCAGAGGAAGCGCCTTTGGTCACAGCTATGGAGTAGAATTGGCAGCCAAAGGGCAGGAGCTGGGGGGTGGAGGGCGCTGACAGCTGTAGTCTGTGTAAAGCAGTGGCTCTGCTTGGTGTGAGGAGAGCTCCAAAATCTGGCACTCGGCTTTCTCTCCTTGCAAAGGTGCTCTTATGAAACAGGAGTGATTTGCAGCCTGCTTCCCAGCTCACCCCTCCCAGACCTGAAGCAGCTGAAGATGAAGTCAGCGTGGAGAGCAAGGTGGATGCACACCCACCCCGCCCCGCGATAACATCTCCTGGCTATCCTCAGGGCACAACGTGCAGCTGCTCTCACTCTCCTGCTGCCCGCCCCGCAATGGGACCCTCGCTGGGGAAATCCCACACCTTACTGTTGCTCTTCCAACCCCCAACTCCTGCTGCTGGAGCAGACGTGGGGCCTGGGGAGCAGAACTAGGAGGGAATGGATTCAGAAGCCACTTGGAGCAGGTGTATGGACAAAGCCTCGGAGTCACCAAAGAGCCTTTCTTCTCTGCTGAGCTCTGTGTCAGGCAATGGGCTACTTCACTGCAAAGGATTCTAAAATAAACACCCTTGTTGAGGCAGGCAGCATCCTAGCAAAGCTGAGCCTGGTTCAGGGCTGCTGTGCTCACTGCTCTGCCCAGTGCTGCCTGACCTCCCTGTGTGCCTGAGAACGGCCAGCCTGCCCTGAGTGTGGGAAAAATCAGGCTGTCGTGGGGTTGCTCCTCACCTGCATGGAGCTAATCTTACTGATCTTGATGTCCCTATGGAAGAGAAATAGTTTTTCCCTCTGTGCTGTCTTGCAATGACTCTGGGTGTTTAAATAGACTCTGAGAAGGCACATGCCCATCTCATGGGTCACAGCAGGCAGTTCTTGGCTATGCCACATCTCCACTGCTCCCCACTGAAAGCACACAGACTCAGGAGCTGTCCTGGCGCTCAAAGCCTTTCTCAGGAGTGGTCCCGGCCATCCTAAGGGTCTCCTTTGTGGCAGCTCTGGAGCAGTGATGTCTGGCTGGCAGGGGTGGGGTGCGGCTGGGGGTTGGTGGCTGGGAACATGGGGATGCTGCAAGGTGGGATGGATGCCCCAGCTCGTGCTATGGGGTGGTGCAGTGCTGCCCTAGAGGAGCAGGTCTCCAGTGTGGTATGGGGTGTGTGTGTGTACACACATTTCCATCCATTTCTATATTACTTATCTCACTCTGAGACGGCGGTGGCTGCTGCTGCTGCATCCCTTTTCAGAGCTGCTATTGGCCAGAAATGATGTCAGTGCTTCCCAGGCTGGGTGCACTGCCATTGGCGGTGAGCAGGGATGCGGCTGTCAGCTGGAAGCGCTCCAGTCATTCATGGGGACTTCAGTGTGTGTTTGCTGGGCACACTTGGGCACAAATAGATGGTGAAGGATCTGGCAGAGCCAGGTGAGCACTTAGGGCATCACTTTTAACTGTTTCTGTGGCTGGGATGGAGTGCCCTCCATCCCCTCCTGCATCCCCGCATGAAGGCCAGGCGCCCACCTGTCCCTCCCTTGTTCTGACAGCAGCTCACCACGATGCTGTGGTAGGGCACATCCCCTGGTGTTGCACGGCGGCCCTCCGACAGCCAGAAGCAGCTCCTCCGCTTCTCTCCATTTGCCCCCACTCAGCGATCACAATCCCTGGCTCTGCACCGAGATCAGCAGCAATCATGACAAGACTTGAAATGCTTCCTCTGGGCTCCGACTTACCCAGCAGAATCTCTACAGCTCAGCACCCACCTCCCGGAGCAGTACTGAATCAGACTGCCAGCTCTGCTGGCTGCCAGCTCCAGGCACTTCTCACCCTTTTTAACTTGCAGCATGCCAGCAGCTCGTGCTTCGGTCAGAGTCTGCGTGGCTCTGTGATTCTGTGGTTCTTGCAGTGCTAAGCACCTTTGCTCAGTGGGTAAATGAGGGAACGGCTTCCTGGCGCTCCGTCCCTTTCTCAGCTTGTGCAAAACGCCAAGAATCCAAAAATAGGATGTCTAGAGGTGGAAGTGCCACAGGACAGGTGACAGATGGATGCCGGCTCCCTGTAACACCGCAGTACACACAGACCCAGGCCAGAGGGCTGCGTGCCCGTCGGGGCCGAGCCTGCCGGTGCTCCCGAAGCACCTTTAAAGCCGAGCGCTCCCCCTGACCGGCACTCCCGCGGGCGAGGGATGCTGCTGCACCCGTCGCTCCGTCAGAAGTGCCGGTCTGGCGCTCCGGCTTCGGCTTCGGTATCCCATCGCACAGCGGAGCCGAAGCACCTGAGCGGGGAAGCACCGAGGTCGCGAAGGTTTGAACCCTCCGCCGCTCCCCGCGAGCCACGCAGCGCCCTACAGAGAGCGGCCCCAAGGTCAGCGCTGCCCCCCGGGGCTCTTCGCCCCCCGCAGCCCCGCGCGACCCCCACCCCGCCCCGCGTGCGGGCACCCCCGGGCTACGGGCATCCGCGCCGCTCCGCTCACCTGCACCTGCATGAAGGAGCCGCGATAGAAGCAGCAGGCGGCGGCCGACAGCGCGCTCCATAGGCTGCAGCGCTCCGTCATGGCGAGGAGCGGAGCGGCGCGCCCGGCCCGGGCTAACCCGGCCCGGCCCGGGCTGCACCGCCGCTGCCACCGCCGCCGCCGGGCTTCAATTTCAGCCGCTTTCCCGATTACCTCATCCCTTGTCGGCAGAGAGGGGCGGCACCGAGGATGCGGCTCCGCCCCGCACCGCCCCGCCGGGACCCGGGGCCGCCACAGCGGCGCTCAGCGGCCGAGAAGCGGGGTCCGTGGGGGGGGCGGCACCGCGGCACCCGAGGGTCCGACCCCGCCTCCCCCAGGGGAACCGGCCCGTCCGGGGGCAGCGTGTCCCCGGGGGACTCGGGCGGCCCGTTAAGCTGTGTCCTGAGGGAGCCGGAGTGCCTAAGGCGATCCGTCCCCGCCGGGACGAGCGGCAGCCCCTCCATGGGACCATAACCCCTCATCTCTGCCCTGCCCTCCCCAGTGACACGCAGCGCAGGGACGCTCGGTCCCTCACCCCATCCCTCCTCATGCTCCTCATCCCAGCGCTGACACCGGCTGCCTGCTTCCCACGTCGGCTGTCTCCGAGTTGCGTTTAATTAAGGCTCCGCTTTGGTTTAATTAAGGCCGTGGTATCACGGGCTGCACGAGGCGGTGCGGATGGCTCTGAGCCCCGCAGCCCCCACTGCTGCTCCGTGAGCTGGACCCGGGATGGGGCTCCACGTCCCCTCCGCTCGGGGTCTGGGGGACAGCAGCAGAGGTGTCTTTGCTGCCACCCGCGTGGCCTCTGCGCTAATTAATCCAGCCGAGCCCCTCGCTCCCCAGGCAAGGAGGAGGCAGGCAGGGCTGACGAGATACGGGTCTCCGGAGCGCAGAACAAAGAGCTCCAGCGCGCTCGCCGGACCCGAGCTCTGCCCCTTCTATTGTAGGTCCCCGCGCCCGTGGGTGCCTGCAGCCCCAGCAGCAGCGCGGGCGCCGAGGGATGGAACAGATGGGAGACGCCGCTCTGCGAGGATCCGACGGTGAATCACACGCCGGCAACGGCTGCTCCTCCGCAAAGGGCTCGGCTGCTTCCCTCCCGCGGCGGATCCGATGGAGCACGCTGGAGCCGAGCCCGTGCTGCCCCTTCTCAGGAGCGGAGGGAGGCTGCAGCTGACGGCTGGCTGGGACGCGCGGCAGCGTAACGGCGCGGTGTGGTTTTGCAGCTCCCTGCCTTCACCTGCACGAGGACGAGCGCCGCTGGGTGCCGAGCACCCCAACCAGGCAGGGCTGCAGGCATTCAGTGCCCCCGCTGTCTTGGTCTCACGCACTCCGGATTATTACTTATTTGACTAAAATAGCTGCTGTCGCTGCAGCCTTTGGGCTGCTTCCATAGCCAAAGGGAAGTGGTGTATAAATCACGCACGCTGCCCGTGGGCTGCGTCTGGACACCGCCAGGATGAGTGAGAAATAAAGGCCAAACGGATCACTTCTGGCACGTGCCTGGACAGCGGGGGATTCTCCTGGCTCACCAAAAGGGATTTGATCCTATAGGCAAAGCCGTACCATTGATCCACACCAGACCATTAACTCAATGAGCCCACCGCTGGGTGCACACACTGGCAGAGGGACTTTTCCCTATGGAGAAAGATGCCCCGGCCCTTCTCAAACAGACTCCCGGAAGGCCAGCATGTGGCAGCACACTGAAACAGGCGGCTTTCCAGCCCTCCATCCCCAAAGCACCCAGCGTCCCGCTGGTCATCACCCTGCTCCTGCCCAGCTTTCCCCACCCCACGGTGCCAGCAGCCTCCTGCAGAAGGGCCGGCTCTCCTCTAGAGCCAGGCGCCTCGCTAATGAATTTCTGGCCAGACATGAAGAGTCCTCAGGAATGTTAATAGTTTGCTGGAGGATAAGCAAAAGATTTGGAGAGATTTACACCGACTTTCATGTGACAGCCCCACGAAAGTGGCTCAAACCCTTCCTTTCCTACATGGGGGTGGAGGGAGGAGGCAGCGGTGGTGGCGAGTGATGGGGAGCACGAAACGCAGGGAGCAGCACTGGGGGGCACCGTGCATGGCTTGCATGGTTTCTGGCAGGAAATGTCTTCTGAGGACAAAGAGAACCCAGGGGAGGTGATGGTCTTACCTTCACGTATTCGCTGCCGGACTCCAGGCCATCATGGTGGCTAGAAGGGGGAAAATAAAAACACATGAGCAAAGGGCAGCAGGTTGTGCTAAGATGGTGGTGGCACACAGGGCCCCCTGCCCTCTCTGCTTGCCTCGTGCCCACTCGGGACAGAGCTTAGCCTTCCTAATGCGATCAGGAAAGAATGGCCCTTTTTATGGGATCTCTCCCCAAATCAGCTTGGGGCTGTATGAGCAGAGCTGGGCAGAGCCAGCAGCCAGGATGGGGTCTGCAGGGGTCACGGTGCTGGGGCAGAACCACTGAGTGCTGTTGGGATGCATCACGTTGTTATTGATTGCTGCTCTACAGCTTTGTGCAACTCCACAGTAATCAAACAGTCACTGAAGGATGGGTGATCCCATGGCTCAGACTGAAGCTCCCGCTCTCCTTGGTGGCACATTCACTCTTAGCTCTACTGATAACAAACCCGTTGCCTGTCATACAGCTGCTCTGGCCACCTCTGTGCCATTATTTCACAAGGGAAACTGAGGGCTTTTCTCTTTCCTGAGGATTTAGCAGTGCTGTGACTGCCTTTTGTGCACCACTGTGTGTCTGTGGATGAGCCCAGTGGAAACAGGAGGAAGTCTGAGGGTGGAGAGGTCATAACAGCGGAGCTGGGGAGGGAAGTCCTGGGGATGGCCGAGGTGGCGGCCACCAGGTATTGACCCACTAGTGGCATTGCAGTGGGACAACGTGAGCCCTATGAGAGCTGTGGGTGCCCCCACCCTGCGCTCTTCTCTTCCCCGTGCCCACACTTCTGGGAGAGGAGAAGCTGGGCTGGAAACCTTAGGGGTGAAAAAGTGAGAAGAGCATTTGGAGGGGGGCACAGCTGCCTTGGGCAGCTGCGGGCTGTCTGCCCACCCCGGCGCTGCCTCTGCAGCCTGTTTGCCTTTCACACGGCCGCAGAGAGCGCCTGGTGCTGCGAGAGCCGTGAGAAAAACCGGCGGGAGGACGGGGGCCTCCGGGCAGGAAATTGGGAGCATGAGAGCAGCTGGGAGACGCTGCGAGGAGGGGGGGCTGGTGCTGGGGAACGGCAGCAGCTGTGGCTGGGGGGAGCGGGGGCTGCAGCCCCCCCCGGTCTGTGCATTCCTGGAGGAAACGGCATTTTTTGGGGTAGCGAGAGCCTGGGAGAAATTCCAGGGCTGCCTTTGGAGTGCGGTGCGGTGGCTGAGCTGCTGGGACTCACAGCTCCTGCTTGGGGTTTCTCCAGGGTTTCTGCTGCTTTGGGGTGCAGAACGGCACCGTGATGACCTGCAAATGTGCCAGGCTCTGGGCTGGGGAACGTCACGGTGAGATTCCAACCCCAGACTGGAGCCTAGGCTCTGCTTGTCTTTAGACACCCGGGCTGTGCCCCAAGGGAGCTACCGTGCCTCAGTTTCCCCTCTGCATCCATAGGACGGAGCTGCCTCCTTTGAGCTCCGGGCTGGCCGTGCTGTGCAGGGTTTGCCGGTAACGGCAGTGCTCTACCCGTGCCCTGCGGGAAGTGGGATTTCCTGTGCTTGGAGGGAAGCTGAGTCACATCTGCCCGGTGACCTGCCTGTGGGTCACCTCCTGTTGGTCACCGTGTCCCTGCTGTGTCCCTGCTGGCGTCACTGCTACTCCCTCCCGGCCACCGCCCGGCTCTGAGCATCCCCAAGGTTGGGCACTGCTCTGGCTCAGCAGAGTAAAATTCCAAAGGAGCCCAATCCTGCAGGGAGTACCCCTGCAAAAGCACTCGTGTGAGTGGGCAGCCTCGGCCCACCTTGCCTCAGGAGCCTGAGACTCAACCAGGAGACTTGGAGATGCTCCAGGGGTGGACAATGTGCCCGAGAGCCATGTTTGTCCCCTCCACGGTCCCTCTGTATGGGTACTGCCTGTTCTGGGCAGCCACCCCTGGCTCCCCCTACAATGTTCTGGCAGGGAGGGACTGTCCTTCTCCCCAAGGAAGTGCCTGCACAGGAGGAAGGGCTGGGGAACAGCACTGTCCCAGCCCTGCTTCCGCCCACCCGCTCCACAACACAGCCCGGCCATGGGGACGGCTCCGGCACACGACAGCTCCCTGAGCCCGGAGCTGAGCACAGAAACCCCCGATGCCAAGCCCTGCTCCAGTCACTCTTGTGCCTCAGTTTCCCCAGCAAATAGTATGCCCAAGCTCATCAACGGGCCAACCCTGGATATTGCAAAAAGGCATTTGGTGCTCAGTTTTTGGAGAGCCAAGTCCACACACTGGCAGCCCCCAGAGCTAAGGCACCTGGGTGACTGGCAGATGTTCCCATGCTGCTTGGTTCCCACTCATACCAGCCTAAGGGCTAACTCATTTTTGGGAAGGGGACGCCCTCCACAGGTGCTCCGGAGCCCCAAACCCCCAGATTCTGAACCCCAGGGGCACCCACAGCCCCAGGCTGCTCCGTCCCAGCACTGGGTCACTGCCAACCGTGGTTTTGGCAGCTGCAGGCGATGCGCTCGCTCTTTCCATCAACAAATGCCGGGCCCTCGATGGCTCCTCCAGCATTCGCGTCGAGGCTTTGTGCGCCTCAAGCAAAGCCTCTTCCCATCCCTTCCTCTCCCTCCCCATCCCCTGCGCCATGCCGGAGTGTCAGACCCTTACCTGCCCTGTCCCAGGGTGGGAAACCTCCTGCCCACCGCTGTCATCGGTTCAGCCAGCGCCTCAGCTCCGGGATGGGGAGAGAAGCTCTGCGGGCGCTCCCGTGCCTGGCTCTGAGCCGGGACGTGGGGCGCGCAGGCGGTGGCGGACCCTCCTCCTTCCCGTCCCAGCCCTCCTCCGGCCCTCCCTTCGCGGCCGGCAGGAATGTGAGGCCGGTTCCCACCGCCGGCACGAATTCCTTTTCCTTGCCCCGATCCTGGCGCCGCGCAAAACCCCCCAGATGTCAGAGCGTGCCTCGTCGGTGCCGAGTTAGAGGGGCTTTGGGGATGAAATGGGGGTTATGGGGATAAAAACGGGGCTGGTATGATGGGACATTGTTACTGGGGGAAATCTGGCATCTCTCATCAGATCCCCTCAGTTGCACGCACGTTTGGGCTGGGATGGCTTTGATCCCCGTGCCCAGCTGATGGATGGGGCTAAAATTCATCTTGTTGGTTTTGAGGTCCAAAGCCTCTAAATAAGCCAACCCTCATCTGTGAGGGTTGAGGTCCCCAAAACCTGAGGAAGGGTTTCACTGGCAGGTGGGCGGAATGGAGCCAGGGTGGCTGCGTGTTGGGATTGCCTCTGTGCCTTGAGAGAGGAGGAGAACAGAAGGAATGGAAGCGGGAAGTGAAGGATGACGGGGATGGATCAGTGCAGGTTGCAGCTCTCTGCAGTGAGCCGCAGTGCTGGGACAGAGCTGCTGGCAGGACAAAGGGACACCCGTGCCGAGCGGGGCTGAGCGGTGTTTCCACCCCATCCGGAAATGGGAGGGAGCAGAAATCCCACAGGAAACCTTGCTCTCATAGAGAAGGGCCACAGTGTGCTGGGGTCATGCTGTCCTGCTGGCCAGGTGCATCCCGCGGGGACCCCGCTGTGTCCCAGCCCCCTGTCCTGCCCAGGCAGCACAAAGTGGGCAGAGCAAAGCCAGTAGAGCCATACCTGTCTGGGGAGCTCTTGCCGGGGTGTTCTTGCCCCTTTTCCTGGAAATCCCCATCTGTGGTCTCTGCTCCTGGTGCTGCATTGGAGCTGGGGATCGGGCTGGGGCTCGGTGTCTCCGTCCCAGGGCAGGAGCTGTTCCCTGGGGTCTCTTGGTCCATCCTGGCCTTTTCTGCCCCTGGGGAGCATGGGGGCAGAGCCTCCTCCTTCTCCTGCTCTGCTTTTCCAGAGGCTGAGGATGAATCTTTTCCAAGGTTTAGTGTGCCAGACGTCTTCGGGGTCTTGGGGACAGGCAGTGGAGCTGTGCTGAGTATCTTGTCCCTGGAGCTCCCTTTCTCTCGGCAGCTCTGGGTACCCCTGGCTTTGCCCAGGCTCTTCCCCGCCTTGCCAAAGCTGAGCCTGGGCATGGTGCCCATGTGGCTGTACATGTCTGATGAGCGGGCATAGGGGCCGGGGCTCTTGGGCATGGTGTTGAGGTCATCCTGGGTGCTGTCGAAGGCCTCTTCCAGGAAGCCCTGGGGAGGGGGCAGACCCATGCCCAGGCTCTCAGAAGAGCTGGGGACCACCGACACGCGCCGTAGGGTGAAGGAGCGGGGAATGCTGCTCAGGCTTTCAAAGCCTTTGAACTTGAAAAACTCTGACAAGGAGAAAGGAGAGAGGAATGGGATCAGAGCTGGGCACAGGCACCACATCACTGTACAGCCTGATGCCAGCCCAGCTGCACCGCGCATTGCCGGTCCCACCCAGTGTGATGTCCCCATGGGCTGGGGCATATGCAGTGCTGCTCAGGTTGTCTGTGCCAGATCCAGGACAAACATCCTGTGCTGCCCTGAGGAAGACAGTGGTTGTGTTTCCCTACTGCAGCTGTAGGGATGGAGGAGAAAACACTCAGCTTCAGTGTGCAGGGGATGGAGAAAGCCAGAAATGACTCCAAATCTCTTCCTCCTGCTCTTGCCCCCTGCTCTCCTGGAGATGATCCAAGCAGGGCCCTCTCCAGGATGAGAGCTGGGACACGCTGCATTTCCCCATGGTGCTGTGGTGCTGTGGTTGTGCCTTGTGTACATGCTGTCAGGCACAGAGCAGGAACCGGCCATCGGCTGGGCCCCACGATGTTCGTGCAGCAGCGCCGGCTGTGGGCAGCCTCCTGCCTCCCCACTTCCTCGGCTCAGCCCCTCGCAACCTCCTTGCAGCTCCCCGTAGCCACCTGCAAGTGCTGAGCTTGCAGTGATCACTGCAGGAGTATTTATAACCCTGACGGGAAGCTCTGTGTTTCACACCTCGGTGCTGTGTGCTGCTGTGGTGCATCCCCAGTGACAGCACACGGGGCATACTGGGCTGCAGCCACTGTGCTGCACAGCAGCACTGCACAGCTGGAGGCCTGGTGCTCTGGGTGCCTCGGGGGTTTTGCAATGCTTACACAGCAGGGCTCTGTGCAAAGCCTCTTCCCCTCCAGGTTTGCTGGGGCAGGAAGCTGAATGCTGCAGCAGTACCGTGCTGGGAGCCTGGGTGCTGGGGGCCCACGTCCTGCACAGTCTGCAGGGTGTCCCTGCTGCCAAATGGGGCAAAGGGGCTGCAGGAACCCAGAAGCCCTCCTGCATAGCCCAAACCTCATGACCTGGACTCTGTTCATGACAAAGCTGCTATAGGTTAAACATCCCCTCAGCATCCGAGCATCCTCTGCATCTGGGGCTGCTGCAGGGTGGGAAAGCTGGGGGCCTTCCCCATTCTCCCCGCATTCCACCACAATGGAAAATCCCAGCTTGGCTGGGGCCGTGGGAGATGGGTTCTGCTCAGCTCCTTGCACAGCTCCCGGGGGAGCACAGGGGTCAGCCTCCCGCCGGCGCCGGCAGCGGCACATGGAGGCAGAGGAATGCAGGGAGCAGCAGTGAAGGAAGGTCCTGCTCAGTGCAGGGCTGGCGGCGTGCAGCCTGCTGGAGCCGCCTCCGAGGGCTTTGGGGAAAACCCAAGGTCTGTGAGAAAGAGCACAGCTCCCTCCTGGTGGGCACCGGCACTTCCTCTGTGCTCAGCTCCCACTGCTTTGGTCCTGAGCATGGCTCCATCAGTGTGGATTTACCCCTCAGCATCAGCCCCATCCCTCTGCTGGAGGAGCACACGGAGGGCTCCTGGACGTCCCCAGCCCCAGCTTGCAGCCCCGGCCATGCAGTGGGGTAAATGCTCCCTGAAAGCTGCGATGTGGGGGATGACAGCAGCGGTTCACCCATCACATGCTGACACCCAGTACAAGCAGACTGCTCTCAGTCCAATCCCAGCACCAGAGCCATCGGCACCAGGGCTTGCTCCAGCTGTGGGGATGGAAGCCCCCCGCGCCCCCAGCAAGCTTCCCGACAGAACCGAAGACTTCTTGCTTACGAGAGGTGAGCATACTCACACTCACACATCCCCTTCCCACCCAGGCAGCCCAGGTGAGCACCCAGCGCCCACCCGCTCCATCCCAATACGACTTACTGAATTTCTTGAAGCCCCCTCGTTTCTGGCCCTCGGCCATGGCCGTGCTGGGTGGAGGCTGCAGGGACCGGGAGGGACAAGTTTATAAACTTGAAGCCTGTCCCTGCCCGCTCCTCCCTTCCTGTCCCCCCTCCGCCTCTTGCTTTGCTTCTCTCGATCGCTCAGCGCTTCCTCCTCGCTGCTGTCATCTGCTCGCGTGGCAGCCGCTGTCCCCTGTTGTCCCCTGCTGTCCCTGCAGTCCCCTCCTGGCCGCTCAGGAGCCACCAGTGGGATTGTGCTTTGGGACTGCCCCAGAACCGCTGGATGCCGGCCGTGGAGCGGGATGGAAGCTCCATGGATGGAGGTCCCCCCTGCATATATGGGGCTCAGCCCCGTGGGGGAGCCCCAAGACCTCACTGCCCCCTGTGCCGGGGGAGCTGCGCTGCCTGTGGGAGCATTTCTATGGGGGATGCGGTGGCCCAGAGCTGGCGGGCACTCACAGGGCCTTGTCCCCAGGAGCCACCTTTGTGTCTCTGCATGGCTGTGGCACTTCCTACGTGCTCCCTGTTTTTGGAAGCCAGCAGCCCCATAGGAGCCGTTCTGCACACAGAGTAGGCAGGGGGATATGCCTGTCTGCATGTGTTGTGGTGTTGCACTGGGGCGGAGGCTGGGGGTCCCCTCCTGCCCATTGCTGAGCCCCCAGACGCCTGCCAGCACAGCAGCGGCGGCACTCTGCGTCGGGGACTGTGCTCTGAGATGAGACACGGCGAGGGGACGCGGGCACACCGCCGGAGAGAGCCACAGGGCCGCGGGATGCTGGTGGCAGCAGCCCTAAGCGCGAAAGGTTTATCTGGGGTGACAACATGGCGGCCGACAGCGGCCTACAAATCCCAGCAGGCAGCGCGCCGGCGCGCCGGAAGTGGCGTAGCCGGGAGGGCGGAAGTGAGGGCGGTGGCCGGCATGGCCAAGCAGTACGACATGGTGGAGTGTCCCTTCTGCGATGAGGTCTCCAAGTACGAGAAGCTCGCCAAAATCGGGCAGGGCACCTTCGGGTGAGCGCTCCGGCCCTCAGGCCTGCTCTCGGTGGGGCCTGGCTCCTTCCGGGCCTATTCCCTGCGGCTCCTCGGCGTCCTGGGGCCCAGGCCGCGGCCTGACCCGGGGTCTTTGTGCTGGGGGTGGCCGTGGTGGGGGCTGCGGCCTCTCCCGCCTCCTCTCGGGGCCGTCCGCGCCGTCCTTTCCCTGCTCACGGGTCTCTTCCCGTTCTTACAGGGAAGTGTTCAAAGCCAAGCACCGGCAGACGGGCAAAAAGGTCGCGCTGAAGAAAGTGTTGATGGAAAATGAGAAGGAGGGGGTAAGTGTGGGCGTGTGGCCGTGCCGTGCTTGGGGAGGGCTGTGTTGGAGGGTTAGGGGAGGAGTGGTGGGCTTTGGAATGGCGGATTGGAGGGTGCTCCCTGGAACGTCAGCGTGTGTTCTTTAACGGTATTTACCGTTGTAACGTGCCAGGTCTTGAGCAACAGTACACAGCACGGGTGGATGGGGAAGTTGTGCTGTGGGTCAGGTGGGGCCGTGCTGTGTCCTCCCCTCGGGGGAGGGGGGGGCGGGTGTCTGCGTCACCCAAACACCTCCACCTTGTGGCAGAATCCCTCTCCTAAAGGTGGCCTCTGATGGCCAGCGAGTTTTGTTGGTGTCCCTGTAATATTTCGAAGTTTCAGCTGCTCTTAAATAAGTTCTTGCAGTGCTACTCAAGCAGGTTCCCTGCTGTGCTGCAGCAGCCCAATCTCTCCCGTTCTCTAGGCAGATGTGAGCTGCACTCCTAACCCGTGTCTTCTGCTTCTCCTTTCCAGTTCCCCATCACAGCTCTGCGAGAGATTAAAATCCTCCAGCTGCTCAAGCATGAGAATGTGGTGAACCTCATAGAAATCTGTAGGACCAAAGGTAGCTGGCGGGGTCTCCTTTGTGCTGGCTGCTTGCTGAGGGGGTGTTTGTTTTCAGCCTTTGTTCGTGGCTGAGCAGGCTGCTGTGTTGCAGTGGGGATGGATCCTCCAGCTGAGCATATGCTCAGGTCTTTAATCTGGGGTGACCACACACTCATCTGTGGAAACTGTTTCTGAATGAATGCTACTGTGCTGCAGCTTGACTGGAAAAAGCTGTTGTCAGTGCTGCTGGAGCGTGCCTGTGCTATCCCAGTGAACGCTGTCTGAGTGGCTTTAAATAAACCTGCACCAGGAGAGAATTTGAAGCAGAGAATTTTCTGCCTGGTGGTGGTTTTGCAGCTTTATGGTGCCGATGCCATTGGGAACAGGAGCTGTGCTTCTGCATGTGCTTACACAGCTCGTGGAGCTTTGTGCTGGTGACAGCTCCAGCTGGAGACACGCTCAGCCTCTCATTCTGTGCATGACAGAACCCCCCAGGCTTTGAGGGCTGGATTAGAAGTGCTGCAACTTCACAGTGAGTGATTCAGATGCTCCGTGCTGAGCTGCTGTTCCATCTCGTTGCTGCAGGCGGTCCCTGGGGGAGGCAGCACGTCTCTGCTGTGTGACTGGTGTGCTTAATGCACCTGGCCTGGCTCAGCTTCCAGGGAAATCATTTTAAAGCCTTTCCTCATTTTTGTATATCCTTCTCTTGTATGGATTTGTACTGCAAAAGCAGTTTTGAAAGTGACAGGTGATATTAAAGCCTGCCGTGCTGTAGTCAGTCTTTTTGGTTAAAGGAAATTGTCAGTGGCACCTTTCTGCTGCTGGCGTTTTCTGCACTGAATTGGTAGAAACCTCAGGCCTGGATCTGGGAACCTGGTGTTGCTCCATTGAATGCAGGTTACTGCCAGTTTTTGGAATCAGTAGGTACAAGGGCAAACACCACCACCAAGTGAATCTTTAATCCTCGGTGTGATTAAATCAGTTGTGATGACAGCATGTTTCTGGCATGCCCGAGGTAAATATTTTTGTAGATGTGTCAAATTGTTTGGGTTTCGTTTGAATTCCAGTTTTCATCCGAATCTCCTTTGACCTCAGTTTCAAGTGAAAAACAGAACCGTTTCATTTACTGTTCTCAGACTTTAAGCTTTTCTCTTTTTATGTTGGAGAGGTGTTGTAAGGACTGCAGCACTGTCAGGGACCGTGTGAGCAATCTAGAAAGCATCCTCCAGGCGTGCAGGGGAGAGCTGCTGCATTTACTATGCAGGCTGAGCTTAGCCTTCATGTTCTGGTTCTTGTTGCTGATCAGCAGGTTTTGCTGTGCACAGCTGATGAAAATCAGCCTTTCATTTTGGTGTTTCGCACGTGTGCTCTAGGAACAAGATTGAAATTGATTGCTTCATTTGAGGTTTCCTGTTATTGACCATAAATTGCAATTGAAATGGGGGGGTTTCAAATCATACCGATCTGCATCAGTCTGTTTTCATAGATACCGTTTGAGGTTGCAGTAAACTTCACTTTCTAATGTTATTTTAGAAAGATTTTCTTTATTCCTGTGAGTCTGTCTTTGCCTGTGCCTCCTCTAATGCTGATGCAGTGATTGTGCTTGGCTGGCAGCTGTGTGTGTGTGTGTGCACCCATGGGCTGCGGTTTGTAGGCATGAAACCCCACAGTCATTATGCACACAGCACACAAATGAAGCTTTCAAAGACTTTTTTGCTCTTTCCTTGCCTTTCTCATGATATTCACTACTGCTCTGATCCTCATCCCCTGTTCTTCTGTTGCTTGTTTTGTTGTTTTAATACCTCTTTTTGAAGGATCTTGAGGCATCTGGGGTCCCTGTTTTGATGTTCCTCTGCCGAGAGGTTTCACCTACTGAGTGAGGATGGATGAAGGTCAGGGGGAGCTCTGATGGGACTGAAAATCCCTTGCTGACTGTCCCTCCTTGCCTCTCCTGTAGCCTCTCCATACAACCGCTGCAAGGGAAGTATCTACCTGGTGTTTGACTTCTGTGAGCACGACCTGGCTGGCCTTCTCAGCAACACCCACGTCAAGTTCACGCTCTCAGAGATCAAGAAAGTTATGCAGATGCTATTGAATGGACTTTATTACATCCACAGGAACAAGGTAATGGGCCAGATCTGTGCTGTGGTCTGAGGTGTTGTAGTACAGATGGGAGAGAAGTTCTACTTTGTCCTTCATCTCCCGAGTCTGAGCACCCTGCTGGCACCTGGGTGCCCAAGGAGGTGATACCTCAGCGGCTTAACTTTCCGATGTCTGTCCTTGTGCAGATCTTGCATCGAGACATGAAAGCTGCAAACGTTCTGATCACACGGGACGGAGTCCTGAAGCTTGCAGACTTTGGGCTGGCTCGAGCTTTCAGCCTGGCTAAGAACAGCCAGCCGAACCGCTACACCAACCGGGTTGTGACTCTGTGGTATCGGCCGCCAGAGCTGCTGCTAGGTAGGAGGTGATGGGTGCTGCTGGCTTCTCCTCCCTTCACATCCCAGGTGACTTACAGAGCACCTCTGTTTAGGGGAGCGGGACTACGGGCCTCCCATTGACCTCTGGGGTGGAGGCTGCATCATGGCAGAGATGTGGACCCGCAGCCCCATCATGCAGGGGAACACGGAGCAGCACCAGCTCACCCTCATTAGCCAGCTCTGCGGATCCATCACACCTGAGGTGAGGGCGAGAGCGTGGGCAGGCTGTGGGATCTGCAATACAGCACTGAGGGCAGGGACTGGCACAGGGCACTTCTGGTCCTCTTCCCTCTCCTATGTGTGGGCTGCTGTGTGTTCCCAGCACTGGAGTGTGCCTGCTGCTGGCAGGGAGGCTGGGGAGGCTCCTGAGAGCTGAGTGTCCAGCTGAACACAGAGCATCCATGCTGCTGTGTGTAAACTCCAGCTCTCCCATGACTCATGCCACCTCCTTACACGTAAGAGTGTGAATTTGGCCTTTTCTGGGATGACTGAACGGTGTCCTTGTTTTTGAGCACTGAGAGGATGCTGGTTGCTCAGAGTGAAAGAACAGAACATTACATGTAGGAATCTGTTCTGTTTGGGGGTTGTGTCTCAGATGAACACCCTGTATCTTCCTGGTTAAAGAAGCTTTTGTTTTGTTTGTTTCAAGTGCTTTGCACTCTTCACCTTAGAAAGCCTCTTCAGTTCTGGCTTGTGATTTGTGGTTTCAGCTCAGCCCTGGTGTGAGCTCTCAGCTTCCTTATTTCAGGGAAGTCAGCCCTGCCCTCTGGTGGGGGATTGAGCCGGGAGAGATCTTGGCCAGGGCTGTAATTACACACGGTGAGGTGGGCGGGTGGTTTTGCACGCAGTGTGGAGGTTGATGGCTTTTACTTATGCCAAAGGTGCTTCCTTTTGTGCCTAAGCACTTGCTGCTCTTATCTCTCCCAGACTGAAGTTGATATAAGTGCAGGTGATTGCAGCAGGCTGTAGTTTCTAAGTATAAAAGCTGCTGTGTACATCCAGGTTGTTATTTAGCAAAGAGTTTTGCCCTTGGCCTTCCTGGATGTTGGAGTTGGCCCAAGCTGTGTTCTCTAGTAGATCTTTTTTTGTGCATGCGTGTGGGAGAATCAGAAATCCTGGGGTATATTCGGGAGCGCCACGCCATGTGCCGTTCCCACAGCAGGAGGGTTCTGTCCTGACTTGTCCACATGTCTTTAGACCTTTGTGCACTCTTTATTGCCTTCTTTGTGCTGTGGGAACGAGGTTTGCTGACTGGGAGGTTATAAAATGGTATTGTTCTCTCCGCAAACCTCACACTGGTTTGCCTGAGGGTGTCAGGGAGCACGCAAGCCATTGCTGATGCTATCTTCTCCCAACCTCTCCTTCCTGACCCTTCCAGGTCTGGCCAAATGTGGATAAGTATGAGCTGTACCAGAAGCTGGAGCTCCCCAAGGGCCAGAAGCGCAAGGTGAAGGATCGCCTGAAGGCCTACGTCAAGGACCCCTATGCGCTCGACCTCATCGACAAGCTGCTGGTGCTGGACCCGGCCCAACGCATCGACAGCGACGATGCTCTGAACCACGACTTCTTCTGGTCAGACCCCATGCCCTCGGACCTCAAAAACATGCTGTCCACCCACAACCAGTCCATGTTCGAGTACCTGGCCCCGCCGCGCAGGCGGGGTGGGCACATGCCCCAGCAGCCAGCAAACCAGGGCAGGAACCCTGCAGCTACCAACCAGACTGAATTTGACAGGGTGTTTTGAGCGAGGTCCCTGCTGGGCTGCTCGGCGGGATGTGTTGAGCAGGGACATCTCAGTGGGATCTCTTTCTGGTCAGGGACTTCCTTCAAGGCCGAGTGCCTGGTGGCTTTACCTGAGCTCTGCCCTCCTCTCTCAGGAGAGCTGTGTGGTTGTGTGTGTGTGAGTGGGGAAGTGATGCCTATGAGCCCGCAGCTGTTTCCCTGTGGCTTTGGCACAGCCCGTGTCCCCACGGAGCAGTCCATATTGATTATGTTAATCTTGTGGATTGATTGCTATGGATCTGATGATGGAGAAGGTGGCTCTGTCAGCGCTGGGGCTCACTGCATGGAGCCCTGCTGGGAGCTGTCTGCAGCTCTCAGTTGGTGTTAGCTCCTGCACCGCATGTCCTCTTAGCACCCAAGTGTTGGTGCAGGACGCTGCAGATGCTTCTGAGTCATGTGGGGAAAGCAGAGTGGCTCCAGGCTTAACGACCAACTCTTGTTCCAGCCTTGAAAGGGACTTCCAGGGCAAACCACGCTGATGGAACTGGTTGCTCCATACAGCCAGGATTTACAGTGCGAATTAATCTGTCGCAGCGCTCAGTGTCTGTGCTTTGTTGGCACCGGACTGCAATTAAGTTCTTTGTGGGGCACACCCAGACAGCTGCGTGCTTTCTCCCCTTAGCACTAATGATGGAGCTGGGCTCAGGCTGTGCTCTGGTCCCACTGCTTGTTGTGCTTCCCAGCATGGTTGTGTTGGAGCTGCGAGGGCCGCTCTGCTTACAAACCCTCCTGTGTGCACTCCTCTGTCCTGGAGCCATTTGCTTACAGCCTGGAGCAGAACTGCTGCCTTCCCCAGGGACCGGGCACACAGCGGGCACTGCCGGAGTGCTGGGACTGATACAGAGCGAGAGCTCCTTCCCACCTTGTCTTCCGTGACCGCCCTGCAGCTGGAGCTGGCTGCCTTCTCCCAGGCCACACAGATCCCCAGGCTTTCCAACCAGCAACGTGTACAACCTGCAGGGGGTCATAACCTTTGGTGTTTGATAAGTTGTCCGTTAACCAGGCTCATGGCAAAGCCCTGGAGGTAGCAGAGCCGCTCCGGGCACACAGCAGCGGGCATTGGACGGGTGTGAGAGCAGTGGGTGAGGATGATAAAGGACAGCTATAAGGTAAATGTGACACGGCGGGGGGCTCTGAAATAGCGTCTGCGTACGGAGGGGACTTTGTGTCTGTTTTTTTTTTTCCCTGGACAAATGAGGTTGGCTGCAAGCAATAAGCCGCACTGCTGCTGAATAAAAACACGGGCCTGTTCCAAAGGGCTGCCTGCTTTCCCGTGCGTGTGCACGGTGCGGGAGGGATGAGGCGGGGGGGGGGCTGCGGGGCGGCTCCGTGCGGGGACGAGGAGATAGAGGGAGGGGGGGGGGCGATG
>PPHD01007652.1:0-22800 GCA_002909625.1 Bambusicola thoracicus
TCTCCTTACTTTTATTCTATTCTATTTCTATTCTATTCTATGAAAATGTTTACTGCATAAATCAGCTGAATGCCACCCCTTATGTTCTGCCTGGTTTTGAATGTAATTAGAAATATTTATATGATTTTACTACTGAAAGAATTAGCCTACCAGCTTTACCAACTCGCTTCTTGCATGACCAGGTTTCTCTGAAATGCTTTGCTGCAACTTCAGTATCACATCTACATCTGGTCCAGAATCACACTTAAAAGATCATTATCCAAGGTCTGGGCAGGACAGATTCATACACACTTACTATTAAGATATCACCTCTTGTGCAACAGTGCATAGCTTTCAAATCTGCAGTGCCATTTCTTGCAAATCCATTGGAATTTTCGTTCTCTCCAAATCTTCAACTGAATCTGAGATTTTTCTGCTTGACTTCATTTCATCCTTTCTTGTTTTTCTTAAAACTTGCATATAGGGAGCATATAAATAGAAATGGCTGTTTATGAGGGTGGATAGTGATAGGACATGGGGGAATGGTTTTAAACTAAGACAGGGGGAGTTTAGGTTGGATATTAGGAGGAAGTTTTTCACACAGACGGTGGTGACACACTGGAACAGGTTGCCCAAGGAGGTTGTGGATGCCTCATCCCTGGAGGCATTCAAGGCCAGCCTGGATGTGGCTCTGGGCAGCCTGGTCTGGCAGGGGGGTTGAAACTAGATGATCATTATGGTCCTTTTCAACCCAAGCTATTCTATGATTCTATGATTACAATCCAGCTTAATGCTGTTCTTCCACCTGGTAAATGCTAATGGATTTATCTAAGACTAAATTTGGAAAATATGGTGGAGTTTTCCTTAATTGTTTTGATATTCAGTTCCCAATGAAATATGGTCTTAAATTCAGGGCATCAGGTTCTCACAAGCATTCCCAAACTTCATATTGGAACAGTCTTTTTTCTTTCAATTATTGGCTTTGACCCATAAAGATTAAAATCAGATCTTTTCTCACACTTCTTTCAGTTGCTTCTTATTCCCACCCACCACCTTTTTCTCTGCATCCAAATTTCAGTTTTCACAGTACATCTGCAGTATCTTGCACTGATCGTTTTATGGTTGCTAATAAGAGGCTTGAGCTGGGATATTTAATGCTAGTAAATTAAAAAAAAAAAAAAAAGAAGAAGAAGTAATTACTTAATATTTGAGAACAACTCTTTAGAGAGAAGGGAATGCATGCCTGACTTTCTCAGGACTCAAAACACACACTATTTAATATTTTACTTTTTGTACCTCTTGCACTTCTCTTTCTCTGTGTCCACAAACTCTGCTGAATACACACACATGTTCACAGCTCTCTGCTTGAGTCCCTGGCCCAATGCCACCATACAGGAAGAGCACAGTAAAAATGTCACAGTGAAGAAGGCAAACTGCACTCTTGCTCCATTTCAATGGCAGAGACAGAGGAAGACTCTCCACTCGAAGCTGGAAGAAACCCTGGAGGAAGTAAGGAGAAATCCCCATTGGGTTCTTAGTCATAGTGACAGGCTAGCAGATCCAGCAATAATGTGGTAGCCCAGAATGACACCAGTTCATTGGTAACAGAAGTAGGGACTGTTACTGGTAGGAGATTGAGTCATATTCATGCCAAAATACTTTTTTTGTGACCATGGGTCCTGCATTGGCAGGAACTCCTCTGAGTAGTCCTTACTGCAGTTTCCCTAAGTTTGGAAAGCTTTTAAAAAGGAAAATCTAGGAAAGGAAAATTGTGCTTCATAGCAATGCATTTAAGACTCTAAAGAACAACTTGTAAATCAGGTAGTTCCTTCTTTCCTCCATGTACAAGCAACAAGTCTGGTTAAGGCCTCATCCTCTTGTTGCCTCTTCTTCCAGTACCTGATAAAACAGTTTACTATAATGCACCACTTTAATTCACCCTTTTTAAATTACCTTTGACAGCTTCCTTAAAGAGTCTAGCATGCTGATACAAAATACTTCGGGTCAGCAATGTCAGATACAATGAACACCACCGTTGTTGATCTTCTGCTCTATAAGATATTTCAGAACACTGGATTGTCACATTTTGCACAAGTGCAAAATAGAAAGCCAGAGAAAACCCTGTCAGATTGTTCTCAGCTTGGAAAACAAGAGTCATCCACCAAACCCATTACTATCTTGTATTGTCCTTGAGACAAGTATTAGAGATGTCAGAAGGTTCTGGTATACATAGGGTACAGGAAAAAGGCTAGGTATATTAACATGAGTGACGTGGGGCAGATTGCAGAAGAAGAAGGGAAGCAGTAACAGCATTAGCTATCAAGGTGATAGACATCTCCTATCTTCCTATGGATTGAATAAAGATAGAAAAGTCTCTGACTGTTGCAACTAAATTCTGAATTGCTCTGTTACTGGCTTTACAGTCTATTTTTATAATAAGCAATGACACTGAACTGAAATGTTGTTTGGGCCTTTTGTCAGGCATGACTAGTATGCTTGTCCATGGGCTTATCTCTCTCTAGCAGCATGCTGCTAATTGAGTAGAGACACACAGACCATGAAGCATGGCAGGCCATGCAGCACAGCAAAGAAGGAACACCACAGAGCCGAACTGCATTACCCAGCAGCCCCAGCTGCCATAACAGCAAATCATAGCAGTTTCAGAAATGGTTAAAATATTCTCCAAATGACATTAAAAATTTTGTATGAAATTATTTGAAGGTAAACATCGACATTTTTACATTGATTTCAGCTAAATTTTGTGGAATAGGGGTGTGAGACATTTGAATGCCAGCCCAAAATTCAGAAATCAAGTGCCCAGTCTTCTGTAACAAAGTAAAGTGAATTTATAGTACATAAAGATTCTGAGGTAAGAACATTAATCATCCATGTCACCAGTTACACATCTTGAGCTGGAATTTCCAGGAAAGTGCCTTTCTAAACCTGATCAGTGCTGCTCTGTGCAGAGAGATGAAGATCAAGTAGATTGATTCGAAAAACAACAAATTGTGATACCCAAGAGTTAGCATTTCTCACACAGACATGCACCTGTACCTCACAAGCTTTCCCAGTTTCTTCAGGAAGGAAGAAAAGAATGTTATACACTCCAGTGATTTTTTTTAGTGAGCTTCAAATAACTTGTTAGTGGATAAACTTCCAAGCCCATTGTCCTGTCATTTGCATTGATTGCACACATTGCTGTGCTATTTTCTTCCTTCCCATTTGATATCACTGAAAAGCAAAAGACAGCAGAGGACAAAAGAAAATGAATAGTAAAACAATCTACCCATCCTTTCTTTCTCTTGACCAAATTCCCTTTTCTGACAGGTGCTCATGGCAAATATATTATGTTCTCCACAAGCAATATATCTGGGAGTAGATTTCTAACATTAAGAATATACTATTCTGCATGGCCTCTGTAGTCTCTAATACAGGGTTTCTAGACAGGGGAGTGATAACTGATTTGGCAGCTAGCCTGATTCTTAGAGTGAGGTGAAAAGAGAATATTTACTCTTTATCCTCTACTTTGACCCATTTTAGAGCTCTGACAGGATATATATTTTTTTCTATTTTGGAAAATACATTGTAAAAGAACATACTTCTATAGATAGAGCCAATACTTCCAACCTAATCTAACACTTTCAGTTATATGGGGTCACCAAGTGAAAAAGCAATTTCTAATTTGAAATCTTTGTGCCATCTCAACCTTCACCACACACTCAGCTCAATGTGTGAACATGAGCACTTTATGCAGTGAGCTCGGTTTTCTCCTGGAGCTGGACTCTGAGAAAAAAGTTACATCACAGCATTCCCAATGGACATTCTTACATAGTTAAAGATTTGAAACTAAGTATGAAAAAAGAGCATGGCTTACACATGACCTTCGTCCCACAAAAACATTGTCAGTACACTCCAGGACCAGTTAACATTTTAGTGGGTTTTGCATTGCGGGCAATATTGTTGCTGTGTTGTGATAGGCTTTTGTTTATTTGCTTGTTTGGTTGCTTTGTTTTTGTTTTTAATCTAGGATGACTTTTTGGGATTTTCTGGTTTTTATGTAAGTGAAAAATGTAGTGTCATCTCTGCATCTTACTCTATGTGACAGCACTACATATCAGTTTTCCCCAACTGATCTATAGTCTACGTTCAATTCACAAATCTGGGGTACTGTGAAATAAGTCCATATCAATCAGTGGAGAAACGATTCATTAAATTGTGAAATGCAAAGCAGATGAGCTAGCAGATGAGCTGTTCTCACTTTATTCACGAGGAGAAAAGAGAAAAAGAAGAAAGGATCTGTGTTAAGAGATGCGAGGGCTAAGCTCAAGTTACAGCAGCTATGGATCCAACAAATGGTGGTGCTGTGGAGAAATGTTTACTTTGGATTCAAAAATTAACACTGAAGAAATAAGAACCATAACCAAACTTCACAAAAGATCAAGCCCAATTTTGATTCCAATCTGACTTGACGCTGCTGATATAAGCCTTTTCTTACATCAGTATTCATGCTCCTTAGATAAGCAGGCTGTACTTCGGCATTGATGATCCACTGGGCAACAAGGCTTCACAGCTTGGCCCACTGCCAGTCCCCATAAATGGCATTAGCCGGAGGCGAGAGAAAGGCCACGGAGTACTCAAAACAGAATATTCTTGAAGATCTTTTTCTACAGAATAACTGAGGATGTCTCCATACTTTTCAGATATCATATGATAATAGCCATTTGTAAATATTTCAGTGTAGGTGTCCTATCTCATTCAGAGTCCCACCCAAGGCATGGACTTCTGACAGCTAACCATGGGCATCCTTGTGAGGCTCTACAGGGTGCCTGATAGGTTCTGTTTCATATTTACCAACCCTGTGTGCACACCAAAGATCCCCTGCAGTGTCTCACAGTGCACTGGGTGCACAGGACTGAAGTCCTAGTGCTCTTCCTTTTTGGGGGAGCCATTATATCCACTGAGACCATCAGGTCAGTGCCGAAGATCAGACTCTTGGAATTGAGCAATGCTGTGTGGATGTCGACATGAGCAGTATAGTCTGCTAATAACACTAATCCTAGCTGGCCATACTCTTTCTTACTGTGCAGAAATGAAACCATTCCTTGTCACCCAGCTGCATACTAGTCAAACTGCTGCGATAGGTTGTATGCATTTTAATGCCTACCCGCATTTCAAAATACATCCTCTCCCAGTTCTGTATGAACACTGCAAGGATTTTTTTTAAAGTTTCTTGAGAAGAAATAAGAGGGATAATAAATGGTTTCAACTATAAATGTCAGCTGCTGTCTTGAGGGTTTTACATATGGGAAGATATGCAGTCCAGAGAGAAATGTGAGGGGTATGTTCAATTGCTTAGAGGCAAATCTGTCATAATTGTGATTTTCCAATGTTCATCTTTGAACTAATGAGAATATGTTGGTAAAGTCTATCAATAACTTTAAAGTGATTCAGTAGAGGGGCCTACAGAGGCTGTATCATATGGTATTTCTTCAAGATCTTCACCTCTAAAGGAAAGATCGTTAAAGTGTATGCAACTCCCAGTTGGCTGAAAACCTGTATTGTTAACGCAACCACTAAGGTCAACATAGGAACAGCTGAAGCACAGAGAGCTGATGAGATATATGTGCTTCGTTTTCACCTCTAGTTCAACTTCATTAGTAAATTACAAGTTGCTTTTGCATGGCAAATGAATCACGTCCTCCCTGAAGGTGAACTCTGGATAAGTACCGTAGAGGTCACTGTATCATCATTACTGATTTATAAAACCAAACAATTGCACATGGTATTTGTACCTATGTAAATTTGATGCTGTTTTAAACTATTTTTTCTGCTCTTAATTACCATAAGCAATTAATCAACATTCAAAATTCAGAATGATCATCTGTAAGCATGTGATATTTCGTTTGAAGTCTGAAGTTGAAGTCTTTGGAGGAGGTTATCAGCATTTTCCAGACCTGCCCAATTTTATTCCTGAAGTGTTTCACCAGCATCTGTAACAATGCTGCTAAATATGACGGCCCTTTTGCTCAACTGACTTGTTAATGTCTCAGATTACATTATCCCTGTTTAACCTGACAGTTTCAAATACAGACAATCCTATCAAACATTCAGGAAAAAAAAAAAAAAAGGCAGTATGGAAGGGAACATTTTTATTTGTTTTTCTCTGAAGAAAGAGCTCTATTTAGTGAAGCCATCTGAAAGAGAACAGAATTCAGCATATGTAAGTACATTCAGAAAAATAAAACCCAATTTGTTGTAATGAGAAGTTCTGCATGCAGAATTCGATCTAGCAAAGCGGTTAGGTCTGCACTAAGCAGCTCTATTGAGACTCATATATTTATATCCTCAAAGATGAATCTTCATTCAGTTCTCTCTTAAATGGAACAGCTGGTTTGACTGAAGGAAGGTCCTCTGTAAAGAGGAATGTTGGGTACAGTGTGACACAGCCTTGACATAACTTTCCTATTCTTATTCAACATCCATGGGATTAGAAATTCCTGTTCATAATGTGAGCTTTCTCGCATCCTTCTGTTGTGGGATCAGTGTAGAGAGGAGCCAGAATGTCAGTGTTATAATGAATATGTAAGACTGGAGAGTTAAGTCCATTTTCTGGTGACAAAATGACAGATTTGACCACCACAAGCCAACAGAGCTCATTCAGTGAGCTGAATCGCCCTCTGAGTTCTACTGATTCCAGTAACTATGTATATTTACTAGGACTGTAGATATTTAACTCACATGTATGCACACAAATATTTGGATGCCTAAATTTAATATCTTAATCAGAAGCTGAATCTCATCTTGTGTAGGTGAACAAAAGCAGAAAGCCTGAAGCAGAAAGCAACAATGCTGATGCTATGCTCACAGCTTACAAGGCCTCTGCTGGTTCCAAATTTTGAGATGACAGAGGGAGTTTTCATCAAACATACAGAGCTTTTCCCTTTTGCTGAGCCTAAATAGTTGTCACAGTAACACTAAGAATGCTGGAGATGGATCACTGTCAGGTCTGGGCTTTTTTACTGACCTTTCAGACAGCAGTGGTGTCTGACAAAGACTTCTAAAGTTTATGGGAAGTCAGATTTTCTTCCTTCCACCAGGGCATCTCCAGGGGTGGGGTCACTCATTTGCCATGTGACAAAATAAACCTTTAGTAAGTGAGCACTAGGAATAAATCTTTCCTGAGTGGAAGACGTAATGAATGAATCAGCCAATCCCTCCAGTATCTCAGAGCTCTGATCATACATGGATAAACTGCTTACCAGCAACACTGTCCTGCAGAGGCTCAGAAGTTTGTTCTTTACTCAGAACAGTCTGTAGTTTAAATAAACAAGAAAGGAAAGCTTTGGAATAAACTAAAATTTAAACAAAAAATGAAAGTTTTGGAATAAATTGAACAATATTTATGTACTGGAGATCAGTTCAAATTGCTTTTAAATCAATGTGAGAATTTTCATTGTCTTCAATGAATGCTAGAGTTCAGCTTTCCCCTTTGCCATTTAAGGTTTTTGCTTGCATTTTGATTCAATAAAAATCAGGCCAGATGCACTTGGAACATAGACTGGGATTCATCTCAGCCTACAGCAGACATCGCCACTGCAACCTTAGTGTGTCTGGCTTCATTTAAAGCAGTGGGGAAAACTGTAGACCCTAGAAGCATGACTCACCTAGCCTATTTTAGCTGTCCGTTTTAGGATGAGATGACGTGTGTATTAGAAGTGTTTGTTTCTCCATCTGGAAAAGGTGCTTGAAGTGACTAGGTCAGATAGGTCTCACTCACAGTATCGCATAACAAGCCATGAATCAATGTTGGGAATCACAATGTTGGGAATAATAAAAAAGTGGTAAAAGCGAAGAGGCAGCTTTCCATTGGGTTCCGAGGCACAAACATCTAAATACAACTTTTAATAGCAGGGGGAAAAAAGGGGGGCTATTTTCATACTCTACATTACCAATATAACCAAACGTATAACGTTTGACACTCCAACATTTCCCCAAACTGAAGACTGAAAACTCCTGAGATTAAACAAAAATTGATAATGAGAAGTTCTTAAAAATATTCCCCCCTCTCTTATTTTTGTCCCTTAGGGTGCGTGCATTCTAGTGTTTTTCCATGGCCAACACACCTATTAAAGCAATTCTTTCTAAAGAATACAAGCTTAGTTTCTTCTATGAGGGTAATATTATAGTTAGAGAGAAGTAGAAGAAATCAAGTATTGCAGTCCTCACCCAACCCAGTAAAATTCTAAGACCTGATAACAAAGAGCTTGCAAGTTGTTTGAATTCAGAGTGCTGTGGAAATCTGACAATAAAGTTAATTACTCACAAGGACAAAATTTGAAAGGTTTTTGTGGTGTGCACTTCACATTAAATTACCAGCACCATTTCAGTCACTGTGACATTAACAAAATAAGCATGTTTACACACAGCTTGCTTGTAAGGTTATTAGATGTATCTAAAGGTTCCTACTTGAAGTGTACGGTAAACAGCTGTTATGTGGCTGTGGATATTGTTTACATAACACAAATGATTCAACATGCCTATAATAGAAAGCACGTAATTAAGTTCTTCATGCATCATTATTGAAGTTATGGAGAAGCCTAAGAAACATTTCATGCTTTGGGATATTGAGGGAACTTGTGATCCCTTCTTCCTCCTGCAAAGATCACCGTGTTCTTTCCTTCACAGAAAATCAGAAGGATATAAGAGCATGTGAGTTATTTTTGGGGGACTAAGAATTCCAATTCATTCTTCTTGTAGAAGACGTGGCTCATGCTCTGTTTGTGCCACACTGTGCGTAAGAGGAGGAACAGCCTTTCCCTTGGATCTGGATAACTGAGACAGCTAAATTTAATAATGCAGCAATCACCTTGTACATTCAGTTGCATTTTTCTACCTTGTCTCAGTGCTTTAATTCACAATATCTGGTTTATGTTTTCTGTCAGTTTTTAATACATAGAAGTTTTCATGCTGGAGGATATTGTCACATACTCATTTTTCCTCAGTTCCCAAAACTACCTGTTTGGTATTTCTGGCACAGCTTTTATCATTTCCCTAGTTAACAGAGCACGTGTATGCTCATTCATCCATTATTACTGCATTAACCTTTCCATTACCCAAAACCATATCCCAAAAGTATGGTTTACATTACATGCTCCAGGTCCAGCAATGACTTCACAGGTAGATTTGGTAGCAACTCCTATCGGTCAGATGATGTCTCACTTTGTGAGACAGTGGTAAAAACTTTGTGAGACAGATGATAAAAACAAAACAAAACAAAACAAACAAACAAACAAAAAACAAACAAGAAGCAAAAGTGAAAAACAGATTGAAATCAAGGGATACTGATGCTCTCCACCAGCTTTCATGGTATAGCAAGCTAAATAGATTAGACTCATGCTAACAATTGCTTCAGATAATGTTCTGCGTCAGACATTTTCTGCCAGTGTAGTAAGTTTAAAGGACAAGGTTTTGGCATGGGGTATGGGATGTGGAGTTCCCTCTTTGAGAAGAACCCAAAAGCTGCTCCACATTAAATAATGAACAGATCCATTTGGCTTCAAAATGGCTCATGAGTGACGCTGGTTCTGCTTCTGTGAGGGCGGATTAATCTAAGAAAGGAAAAGAATGTTGCTCAGCAGCATCACGGAGAGAGGAGTGAGAAATAAGAGAGAAACAGCCTGCAGTCAAAAAGGCAAGAGGAGGGCAGGAGGTGCTCCATGTGCAGGGTAGAAGTTCCCTGAGCCACATGGAGCAGGTCTCCACATGTGGCCATGGAGGACCCCATGGTGCAGCCATGACCTGGAGGAGAGCCCATGGAGAGCCTCTGCAGGAGCTCAGTTAAACCAAGCACCAGATTTGGCATCAGGAAGGGATATCTCTTTCACATCACTCTGCCAGTGAGTGCTGGCTTAGACCTGAATATTTTCTTTCTTTTTCCTCTGTAGCAGAAGGCATTGTCTTTTTTTTTTTTTTTTTTTTTTTTTGCTATAGCAGCCATTCCTATAATGTATAAATGTACAGAATTGTTCCTTATATACATTATAGTCAAGACTCCTTGTCTTAAATAAGACAAAATGAAACACTAAAATATTTTTAAAATGCTTCAGGTTTATCACAGAGATGCCTTTGTCACTGTACTGTGCATAAGCAGACAGTCTCAGATACTGTCTGGAGAAAACATCTGATTTCTGTAATTGCTTGTGGCTGAAGTCCTTGTAGCATTTTACAAAGAAATGGAGAACCCTATCTTTATAGGGAACCCCTCCCTAGTGGTTTAACGCCGGCATATGCAGTGGCCATGTCACTGAAATGAACACAGAAGATGCACATCTGCCTCCTTGCTCCATCTTCTGACATCTCCTACAGATCCACTGTACAGCATTTTTCCTTGGTTCACAGGACATCGGTAAGAAACTGATGTGGGAGCTCAAGGTGTCAAATGTAAAGGACTAAATAGAGGAAGCAGAGATGGGTAGCTCCATCCTACCCTCCCCTCATCCCGTTTATCAGGATTAAAATATCTTATGATGAATAGGGAGAATATTTTTTATGTGAACTAAAAATATTACAGGAAATTAAATAGGGCTGTGAAGATGTTAAATTGAGGAAGAATATTCAATCATTATAACAACTTTTATGTCAGTTTTAGTTCTGATTTAAGCTCAAAACCTCAAAGCAAATGTAACTTTGGAGCTAGACTGTATGTTGGTTGCTATATTTATAGACGGTGTTACAGAAATGTTCTTCCCTCTTTACATGTAGATAGCATGCCAGTGGGTAGTACTCCAGAATATATCCACTTCATATATCAGCTCTATAACATCAGGAAGGTGTAATTTGCAACTTTAACTGCATGAGTTGTTGACATGGTTAGATGTGAGCATCCAGAAATAATTTAATTATTTTTAACATGAATACCCAATTACTTACAGGCAGGTTTATCTATGGGAATGTGCTTATGGTTGTGCATCTGAATTATCTTCTGGTAACTAAACATCTTACTGATATTGATTTGTTAACTTTACGAGAGCTGGAAAATTGAACTAACTTGATCACCACCTCTACCTTAAAGAGGATTTCCCCAAATGCTTGAAGACAAATCAAATTATTCACTGCTTTTCTGAGGTGTTTCTACTCTTTAGCCAAGAAATAAAAATGAAAAGAGAGAGAGGGAGAGAAGTGACATCTGTTCATTGGGGAATGAAGCCTAGAAAGAAACATTTGGTCAACTTAAGAAATAGTATGAAAGGAAAGTAAGAGCTTGATCTTATGCCTACAAAAATTGTGGGCAAAGTTCTCAGTGACTTTAACAGTGAAAGATCAGAGAAAGATCAAAGAAAGAGCCCAAGAGAGGAAGAAATGAAAAGTTCTGCGATGAAAGACAGTGGGCACAGAGAAAGGGTGATAGTCACACAGAAAAGCCCACAGCCATTTCCATGTAAAAAGCTTCTTGCTTCAGTGACCTATGCACATCTAATGTCTAGTACATTTCCTCTTAGGGGTAGATGGCCACAAATACGCTGTTGCTATGCACTGCACTCCAGGCATTCAGACCTGCTGCTTAGTTTTCTTCCACATTTTCTCTCATTAATTTCTCCTCACAATCTATCCGCTGTCAGCTCAAGAATTTTTGCCCCTCCAATTCTGAATATGTATTTCTCCATTGAATGCATTGAATGAAAGAAATTTAAAGATCAATTTTAAGAGAAATCTTACAACTGCAAAGAAAACCTTTATATTGTAATAGCTTGGAATACAAATGGCAAATTGAGATGCCCTTCAGCTAATGCTAAACTTTTCAAGTATAGAGTAGGAGAAACATGATGGAACAATAAAATATGCTTGGAAGCAGACAGAATTTAACTAAGGTTGTATTAGGAAAAAGAATTAGTTTTGAATTCTACTGTGGCAGTTGTGAAGGCCCAGGGCTTTAATCCTACAAAGACTTTAACCATTCAACCTGTACTATATATTACCACTTGTTAAACTGTTTCCTGTTCACAACACAATTCTTTTCTGATTTAGATTTTTCTTTTCTTAAAAAAATAAAGCATACAATTCACCTCCCATTGATCAGCTGAACTGCACTAGGCTGCAGAGCTCCTTAGGATGTAATCCTTTAAGAGGAGTTAGATTTTAACAGACTGCTGGGGTTATTTTTGGTTTGTCATGTGCAAACTGACTGCAATCTCATTGGTACTCACTGAAAAGGCAAGAAAGATGATAGCTGTGTATAGCTGGAGGTGAAAGGTTATTCTTAATTTTGATCTGGCAAATGAATTATCAGCCATCATGGATGACAAGATTCCTTCTCCCACTCAGTCACTGATGAGCAGACTTTTAAACATACTGTCTTAAGAAGGCAAAATTGCCAAACCGTTTAAAGACAGGGTTGAAAACTTCACATACTTCACGGCCCCTTGGCACGAGAAGCAATCGCACCCCTCTCCTACTCTGGCATGTCTATTTCTTAAAAATGAAACAAAATGAAAACCACTGATACACTGCAGTTGTTTGAGGAAGCTATAGACGTTTAGAGAACAGGGAGAATGTTTCACCTTAAACATAAGGAAGATAGGAAAATGAGGGGCTTGTGAATGTTTTTGGGTAAATGAAACTCTGTATCAAATTAATTGGCTACGAATGGAGGTCTTTGCCATGGTTTGAGAGTAAATGAGACCACTGGGCACACATGATTGGAAAAGGATTTATTTTCATTTAGAATTCAGTGATTCAGTAAATAAGAAAAATGGGAATAATTTCATTGGGTTGTGGGATGGGATGCCACAGCAGATTAATAGAGTAAATTTTTCTATCAATATAAATGCTGAATTGGAACTGCACTATTTTTAAAACTGAACCTTCTTGAGGAAAAATAAATTGCAAATAATTTCTGAAGTAAATCTTTCTACTCACCTTCAAGGAAATGTTAAAGAGAAACATGTAAGTGAATTGTTTGATCTAATTATATAATGGAAGCAAAACTCTGAATAATATTTGCAGTATGCAGGGGGAATTGGTGGTTATTCTTCAGCCTGGCTTTCAACATCTGATTATCACTCACTGAGAATACTTTGTTGCACATGCAAAAACCAATTACTAAGAAGACCTGTAAACTACTTACAGCCAGAACGTGGCAGGCATCTGTTACCACATCTCTCTGTGATTGTATTAAACGGAGGAAGTGAAATTGATGTTTGTACTTTGTGTACCTTGACTTTTAGCAAGATATTTTGACACTGTCTCTCACAACATCCTTGCTATGAAACTTAGAAAATATGGGATAGATGGATGGACACTGAGGTTGATTAAGAACTGGCTGACTGGCATAGTGTTGTGGTCACTGGCACAGTCTGGTTGGAGGCCTGTAACTAGCTGTGTTCCCCAGGGGTCAGTGCTGGGTCCAATCTTGTTCATCATCAATGACCCGGATGAAGGGATAGAGTACACCTTCAGGCTGAAGGAGGACTGGCTGACACACTGGAAGGCTGTGCTACCATTCAGCAAGTCCTAGACAGACTAGAGAGTTGGGTGGAGAGGAACCCGATGAGGTTCAACAAAAGCAGGTAGGGAGTTCTACACCTGGGGAGGAATAAGCATGTGCATCAGTACAGGTTGGGGGATAACCTGCTGGAGAGGAGCTCTGAAGAGAAGGACCTGAGTGTTCTGGTGGACAACAGGTTGGCCATGAGTCAGCAATGTACCCTTGTGGCCGAGAAAGCAAATGGTATCCTGGGATGCGTGGAAATGTGTGTGGCCAGCAGGTTGAAGGAGGTGATCCTCCTCCTCTACTATGCCCTGGTGAGGCCACATGTGAGGTACTGTCCAGTTCTGGGCTCCCCAGCTCAAAAAAGCCAGAGAAATTCTAGAAAGGCTCCAGTGAAGGGATGCAAAGATGATTAAGGGTCTGGACTATCTCCCATATGAGAAAAGACTGGGAGACCTGGATCTGTTCAGGCTGAAGAAGAGAAGTTGTAAGAGGAGATCTCATAATTGTTTATAAATATCTAAATGCAGGAGTCAAGTTGACGGGGGTGGACTCTTTTGGTGGTGAGGAAAAATAGAGCAAGGGGCAATGGGCAGAAACTGGAACACAGTAAGTTCCATACTAATGCAAGGAAGAACATCATCACTGTCAGAGTGTTGGAGCACTAGAACAGACAGCCCAGAGAGGTTGTGGATTCTCCTCCTCTGGAGATATTCAACACCCATCTGGATGCCTACCTGTGTGACATGCTGTAGGAACCTGCTTTAGCAGTGGTGTTTGGACTTGATCTCTAGAGGTCTCTTCCAACCCTTACAATTCCGTGATTCTGTGTAAATCTAATGCATAAATCTGTGGTGAAGAGTGTAATCTACGTTGGTTAAAATCTCTACAGTCTTGCATGTAATGACAGAAGAAATGAAGAACAATACAGAGGAGTTAAAGATGGTCAGCAGTCAGGCCTACATACAGAATCATAGAATCATAGAATTACTCAGGTTGGAAGGGACCTCAAGGATCATCAAGTCCAACCGCAGAATGAGTACCTGATTCTTACAACAATTAGTGCAAAAAGTGAAGCACTTACTCTGCATGTCAGTGTTCAAAGAATTTTAAACTCTTCTGTTGAAGAAGCTCTACCAGACCTCTGTACAGTCCTTCCACAAACTGACAAATGTGAGAGAGAAGGTTAGCTTGTCCGTCTTTATAAAGTTTGCCCACCAATGGCAAAACTAAAGGAGGAACTGAAATTACAAGGAAAATTGCTAATAACACATGCTGAAAGTCCTGCAGTTACACTTTTCTGCCTTACGAACATCAGACTGGTGATGCAATTCAAGATAAGATAATTCAAAGAATCTGCTTGATTCACATCACTTAAAATGATGTTTATGTCTTTCTGTTATCAATTTGATGTCTGTCTGTACGCATTCCTAGAGGACTAGGTCTCAGTAATTTAATTTTGCAGATGGAAAGCTGAGATGTAACCACATGAATGGTTTCTCAACACAATCTCACAGTGCACCTTTGATTCCTGTAATTCTGAGACTCTCTACAGAGGCAGGACCCAAAACAGTGTAAGAGAACAATATTTCTGCTTGCCTTACTGTGAACATTTCTGTCAGGTTTCCACTGGACATGGATAAATAATAACACAAGAAATTCACTCTGATGTCCTCACAATTCTATTAGGTGATGTCAGAGCACTCCTAATACTGCTGAGTTATATAAGTAACATTAGCACACAGCACAGATCTGGAGTTCAGCTAAAAGACAGACTTCAGAAAGTACAAATGTACAGTGACTACAGGGTCAGTATGTACTGGAAATTTCAAGGAGCCAAAATGCTAGAAAAACTTTAATTAAAGGCAGTGTAATATCTTGTCAAGACAGTCCTGAAGCATGTGGCTGGTACTCAAAATTAATACTAAAAAAGAAAAAAAAAAGAAAAAAGAAAAAAGCAACAACTTAAAAAAACTGCATATGTTTTCAGTGTTATTAACATGTAATAATTTCCTCCACATAACATATTATTTAATCTGAAGCTAGGTTACCATCTTGGAATATGAATTACTTTATGCTAATCCTATTAATACCAAACACACACAGGTGCTCTTACATAGTAACTTGTCTCTTTATACAGCCTAAATTAAAACCTTCCATAGCTTTCCAGCATTTATCACCTCACTGTCTGAGGCAAAACCTCATTGCCAAAAGCGGGAATTGAATAGGAGTTGAATGTTATCTCAAAACCAACAACTATGCAGATTTTTCTAATGGTGCTGGTAATAAATCACTAATCACAAATTAAAACCTGCAGTGAAAGAAAGAGTGGATCACAGTGTAAAGATTGTGTGTGCCCATCGTGAGGGCATAGACTCCTCTCCCTTCCTGAGCATCGTGTAGCCCAAGTGCTCTTTGCCAGCACAGGGTCATCCTGATGTCCAGAGCTACTGTTGGCATGCCTATCCCACTTCCAGGAGGAAACTGTTCCCTGCTATGGGGCAAAAAATGTCTCAGGCACATGCAGTGTGGCATTTCAGACCAGGAAGAGTTCCCTTCAACAGTGCTGATGTAGGTATGTAAAGAGAGACACTGGCAGAAATTTACAGGTAATCTCAATGTGAGGACAAATATATGTTACTCTTAATTATCCAGGACCACATTAAAAACAGCCACCTTTGGATATCACCCCATTCTGTTTTGAGCTTTACTGAAGTGAGCCCATCACACTGAGGACACTACGAATACAGAGGTACAGCAACATGTGTATGGTGGCAGCCATGACCTTGGTGAAAGAACGATACTTTCCATCTGTGTCAAAACTGAGACTTGGTCCCTCTCTTATCTCCCATGACAGCCTGGCACTAGGTCACTTTGGTCACCAAGTCCTCATCAGTCCCAGTCCATAGCACTGCTTTTCAGACACGGCAGGATTAATTTTGCAAGGGGATCTTAAACTACGGTTTTAGCTTTGTCCCTCTGCACCATTTCTATCCTCCTTGGCAATTCCTCATTATTTGCTGTGCGTTTTCTCCACCAGTCTCCTAGCTTATGTTGGTCAGCATCTCTAAATCCCTTTAGTGGTTGGCTTTGTCTAGAAGCTGCAGAGCACAAAACATTACATTGCATCACAACCACAGCCCAGAACTGATGACAGCTCAGGAGAGCATCTCAGGCTATAAACCTATATCTGGCATTTAGGATTCATTTTATGTTATCTTTATACTGCAGGCCCAGCAGTAATTTTAATACATGAGCAAACACACGGATTCAACACACCAAAGGATAAAACATTCTCCTGGGATATACATAAAAGGTAATTTAGTGCTTTTTGCCTCTAAGGCTTGCCAATGCCAAAAGATTTTGAAATTTATCTTGTACCTGTCCACTTTTTTTTTTTTTTTTTTTTCCATCTTGCTGCTTCCTCCTTCCCAGCCTGAGGACACACTGTACTTTACACTACAAAGAGATACAGTTTGTCCTAGTAAAAAATAAACATTTTTACTGTATATATATACACACATATATATATATATACACAAAGCCAAGACATCTCTCACTGCAACTCTTACCTTAGCCAAACAGTGCTACCACCTTCAAAGCATCAGGATGAAAAGATGAATCCTTCCTAGACTAATTTAAATATTTATTTACTTTTCATTTAAAAATACAGCTTCCTTGCTTTTAAACACTTAAAAAGATGAAGTCTGCCCTCACTTACCAGCTCTCTTAGGATAGTCATTGCTCTGATGTTGTCAGGAAAGACATGCTGTCTGCAGTTTTGAGTGGACTAAAATTCAGGCTCTTTCCCTCTTTTGGTTACAGCATTTTATTGACTTCAGCTACTAGACATACTGGCCTTATGTCCATATATCTCATTTCAAGTTAAACCCAAGAATATATAGTCAGTGAAGATCTAATTCATTAATAAATTATGGCTGTGCAGGGGAAGATGGGAACTCAACTTAGGAAACACTTCTTTACAGAAAGGGTAGTTAAGCACTGGAATAGGCTCCCAAGGGGGTGGTTGAGTCACCATCCCTGGATGTGTTTAAGAGCCATTAGGATGTGGTGCTCAGAGATATGATTTAGCAGAGGGTTGTTAGAGTTAGGGTACTACGGTTAGGCTGAGGTTGGACTTGACGATCTTTGAGGTCCTTTCCAACCTAAGTAATTCTATGATTCAACGCATTTTGAAGTTATTCCAGGGTTATCAGAAGACCTATTGGGTAGCCCAGGATGAGCAGCTCCGTCTGTCAGACAGAAGGACCAAGGGCACATTGTAGGCTTGAGGAAAAAAAAAATCATGTTCCCTTATGACAAAAATTCATTCCTTCTTAACAAAATTTAGTGCTCGGACAGGTGATATAAATACATTTTCAATACCCCGTGTTTCTCTGTGGGAAGCACCATAAGTGCTTTCATGGTAAGACAGCAGAAGCCAAGTAAATGCCAAAGTGAAATCCTCTGAAATTGTCACTTGCCATGATGGATTGGCTCCAAGAGGTGATACAGCTGAATCTGACTTGGCTCCTTCAGACAGAGCACAGTGATATATGAAACCTGACAAAGCCAAGAGTCCCCAAACCAGTCAACCCAAAATACCTCTGTGAATGTGCTCAAAATCCATCCTAAGCCATCCCCTTACTAGAATTTTCTAGTGAAACAGATTTTCTAGGAAAACAGACTTTAGCATGGACACAGCAGGCACAGGCTGGGAGGGAGGCCCCAAGCAAGGGAGAAACAGCAGAGGGGCCCCTGGTTGGAGGAGGAAGAGGGCAGGAGGGGCTCCAGGCCTACAGCAGGGATCCCCCTGCAGCCCCACAGAGCCCACCTGGAGCAGATCCCCACCTGCAGCCCAGAAGATATTATTGAGGAATTTATTCTAGATGAGATTCACCTATTTAACTGTTCAGAAGCTACTTTATCCTTGATGAACAATTAGTGTTGTTCATGGTCTACTGGACACCATAATAAATGTTTTTGTGTTCTTTGCCTTGGGGAAAAAAAAAAAATAATATTTCATTATTTCAAAGTTGTAGCTGTAACCCAATTACACCCCATGTCAGTGCAGAACAAAAGCAAATGTGATTTTGGCTTCAAGCCTCCCAGCATCACTCAACGCTTCAGTGATTTTATTTCCCCTAAGTCAGCAGTATTTAAATTTCTCTGTAAATTATTCCTGGTGGTTTATTCATATCTTAGCAGCAGGATTGTGGCAATGTGCCTTACACTGTATCTGTGTAGGGTGAGCAACATGAAGCTGGAGTGCCACAGAAATCATCTACCAGTTTATGGCTGACTCAGGCAGAATTTATTATGGGATGACACAGTGGAAAACCTACTCTCAATACATATTTGGCAGCAGGAGAAGACCAACCACTGCCTGGTGTATATGTGAGACAAACTCCACTTATGATGACAATGAAAGTGGTAAATGAAGGATATTTTAATACAGCCAAAATTTAGACCAGAAGTCTGAGTGAGTCCTTAAACTAAGGCAATCAACGCATCATTATATGAAAATGATGCTATCATCTGGTTATGGTAACAGGTCATGCATACACCTGTAACTTACAGCTAGGAAATAAAGCATGATAGCACAGAGCAGGAACCTGTGAGTCATAGAACCATCAATGATTTCAGCCCATGCTTTGGCTTTAGTAATAGCCCTGGCTAGGCTGGTAATTATGGCAATGATCTTCATTGTGCTGCTTTTTAGGTAGTGACTTCAGTGTCAGTCTCCAGGGTGATGTCTGAGCAGATTCATTTATAATTGCTAATAATGTAGGGAAGTGGCACAATGACAAACATTTTCTGGGTGGATGTGAAGAGTATCTCAATGTTTTATCATATGTATATATAAAACTTCCCTGTCACCACTAAAAGAAGGCTGTATAATGTTAGTGAAGGATTCTTCTGCTACAAGTCTACATCCTTAGCTTTGGTTTACTTAGTTGTGAAATGGAAACCCCATGATTTATTTCTATTTCATAGCAGTGAAATGTTTGAATTTCAACAATGTAAGATGAAATCAAGAAACATGAGATTATTATTTGGGTTGTTATTGTCTCGTTAATCATGCATTGTATCACTGAAGAAATACTATCATCTCTTCCTATCTGAAAGGACCATGACAACAAGGAAGCTCTTCTAAAGAAGTTTCTGAAAATGCAGTAAAAGGAGTTCACAGTGCCCATTCCCCTCTTACACTGAAATCACACACTGTTAAAAGCATTCTCTGCATTCATTAGCCCAGAGGAATCCTCCCAGCAGTACCTGCAGAACTTGTCTGGGATGGTCTCAGCACCTGAACATACATTTGTGTATATTTGTAGTTAGCTCTTGCACTGTGCACTGTGCACTGAGATAAGGGGCCATGAGATCAGCACCAGCAAACATTATTCAGAGAAATCCCCTCTGCCTACTCTTGTGTGTATTCAGCAGCAGCAGCAGAAGGATAATTTGAGGGTATCACTTTCCAGCTTCCATTCTAACATTGCCTGACACTGAAGAAGTCATGTAACCTACTTTTGCCATTTTATGCCTTAAAAAATTATGGAGCACTTACCCTCTGCTTCTGTCCATAAAGCTTTGGTAATTTATACTTCTCAACTGCTTTGGGACACTTAGATGAAAGGTGTTAAAGGACCCTTATTAAAACTAATGTGAGAAAGTAAAATCTATAACATAACACACAAAAGTTGAAAGCAGCCACGTGCCCGTGCAGAGCTTAACAGTCTTGAGTAACTGAGTTTATTTCTCATCTCTTTTGAGAAAAGCATAATTACAACGGTATCCTTGAATGGTTAGATCATTTAACAAGGACTGATTAACACTAGTTGCATGTTTTACAAAAAAAAAAAAAAAAAAAAAAATTGATATCTATAGTACCCCAAATTTTGCCCAAATTGATGCATGCAATGTCTTGCAGAGACACATGGAGACCTTAAATCTCAAGCTCTACTATCAGATGATACATCAAAAAAGTGGTATCTCCTGTCAACTGACCATCTTAATAATGTACATTTTGTTTGGTCACATATGGGTATTCACAGGACCATTCATAGGGCTTTTATCTTTTCCAGGACCCCAGTGTGAGCGTTTTCTGACATACGATGAGCACACTTGGTTCTGTTACAAAGTATGAATTCAAAGCACCTGCCATGTCTCCCAGTACATAAGGTTGCTCCTATCACTTGACAACACACTCAGTTGCACTTAAGTGACAGAAGACCCTGGACCTGAGGCTGGCTGATTTCTTAGCTTCCCATCATGTATTATACCTAGCTCTTGGGAATGACACCATCAGGGATTGCCTTGATAAAACAGTTTCTGTATTTCGCTCCTAGGACACAGATCTTGAAAAACATGACAGCAGGTGACGGTTAAGGTGATCTGTCCAGATATGTTTCAAAGACGCCCCCACTCCACACAGTTCCTCAGTTTCTCTCTCATCCTCTGTAGTCAGTCATTTTTCTTTGATCTGGAACACCATGAGTCTAATTTTTATCATACTAACCACACATCCGATTTCCACAAGACTTTGTGCAGAAGTCAGTTCTGCTTAATGACTGACTGCGTGGTCTGCAGTGAGTTAACTGGAAGGCTAATTGTGCATTACAATTCCTGCTTCATAGCAAAGATTTCTGTATTACTACAAGAAATTCACATCTCATTGAGAGTCTGATGTGGTAACTGAAACCAGCTGAATCCTTAAGGGTAGTTCTTTCAAGGAATAAGCCAATAAAGAGGGACATCTATAAGTTATTGTTGCTTGCCCAAGTCGAGGCAGAGAGGGAGCTGTTGTCCTGTTGAATTCAATGAGCATCAGATGGACGTCTCTCCATCTTCCAACATGGACTGCGGTGCTACAGTTATTAGATACATGTCCTGTCTACAAAGGCCAGGCTTTTTGCCTCTGTAGCTCTTATTTATGTCTAGCCAACCTTCCTCAACTACGGTAGGAGCAAAGAAGGCAGGAAACAGGCTTTTGTTACTAGGAAAAAAAAAAACAAAAACCAAACAGTGCATGCACTGGGCTGAGAGATGACTCCCTGTGTCTTTTACAAGTCTAGGCACATTCTGTAATTGCTCTGGTGATTTGTACTTAATCAAGGCCATTCTCTTTTACTGCCCATTTCCCTCCCCTGTCTAGCCCAGAGATGAAGTCACAGGCTAAATCTGTGATGATGACAGTCAATGACATAGGCGGTGCTTTGGTGAAGAATGGATACGCGTTTTTACTGCAGGGTCAAACAGAAGAAACTGAGTGGAGGGAGCGAGGTAACATTTTTACTGTTTTTAAGGAAACCAGCTGCTTCCCATCATCCTAGATGATAAAGCATGTAGTAATTATCCCAAATTAGAGGGGATCATTAGAATGAGAGACAGTTCTGAGATACAGTGTAATGTGTTTGAAGGATTTATATGAACGTATTGTCCATACCTCCACTCCTCCTGGCGCCGTCCTTCAAGCTAATTAAGTATAAAGAAAATTGCATGCACCTTCAGGATGATGTAATGCATCTGCATAATTGGGTAGTGCACTGTTGAAAAGTATTCAGCGTAGTGTTATGTATATTTGATGAAACAATTTCCACAATTAATATTCACTGAGGATTCCTAAAATTAACTGTAATTAATGAGGGAGAGGGCCTTCATATGACTGTGCACAGCTCAAAGAAAACATCTGTTAAGTGCTCGGTTCTGGGCAAAACCACAAGGATAATGCTAGTCTGCATTAGGAAAGTGCAAGGTAACAAAATACAGAAGGGAGTAATAGAAAAAAGAGAGATTAAATAATGAATGGTTTTAAACTGAAACCTAGTTATAAATTCTCCTCTTGACACTGAGAAATGAGAAAACTGCAAGGTATTCACCCACAGTTACCTGCCTCTGTAAGTATGAGACTAGAGAAATAGTAAAGCATGATGGCTTTTTCTTGTATTTTTCTGATAAAAGTTGTCAGAAAAGTTTAAGAGGGTAATAATCAGGAAATGTATCTTATGAACAAAGTCATAGACCACAGTACTGCAAATCAGACCTTAAAAACAAACACCCAGCATGAAGGAGGAATCTGAGAGTCTTCAGTATATTCTTTCATTTACTGTGTGTAGCCACAACGGAGTACTTCTTGATTCATTAACAGACCAGGTCAAAATCCACAGCAGAAAATCTTATCATTTGTCACCTGCAAGCTTGGAGAGCTCCTGCTGATTTTCATTGCTGTTTCAAAATCTGACAACTCTAATGAATTCATTTTTCAAGTGAATGTATATTAAAACAGTTCTAAAATGCATTTATTCAATGAAGTCATATTTTCTGCTACTGAT
>PPHD01007653.1:0-22799 GCA_002909625.1 Bambusicola thoracicus
TTAAGTTGAAAGAGGGAAGATTTAGGCTGGATGTTAGGGGGAAGTTCTTTACCAGTAGAGTGGTGAGGTGCTGGAATGGGCTGTCCAGAGAGGTTGTGGATGCCCCGTCCCTGGAGGTGTTCAAGGCCAGGTCAGACGAGGCCCTGGGCAACCTGGTCTAGTAAATGGGGTGGTTGGTGGCCCTGCCCGGCAAAGGGGTTGGAGATTCATGATCCTTGAGGTCACTTCCAACCCAGGCCATTCTGTGATTCCGTGACAGCTTGAAAAAAAACAATTTTAAACTTTCCCACTCAGTCACTAATAAATATCAACAGCTTCTCCTCTTGAGGATGCACTGGGAGCTTTTGAAGGCTTTTCCCCAGGTAATTAGAGTAGGAGATGAATGTCCCCATCACCCCCAGATGTGTTGGTTAAAACCACACAGGGGCAACACCTCAGCACAACACTAAAAGCTGCACAGTGTGCACGGAGCTGGCTGCAGTGATTAACAGAAGGGCGCAGTGTCCCCCTCTGGGCCAAGAACATCTCTGGAGGAGGCAGGAATCTTGGCTGGGATAGGCTGTCTGGAGCCTGCTTTGGGTTGCAGGCATGCTTCTCTCCAGGCACAGCCAGGGCTGCTCTCAGGGCAGTGGCACACAGATGCCACCAAAGCACAAAGCATCTCTAAGAGTCATCACATTTCTGAGCAAACTGCTCAAATCAACACCATACAGTTATTGAAAACATACCCAAAGCTTTTACCATCATTTGCTACATTCAGCATTGGATGATACATCAGCAAACATTCACCATAAAAACTTTGGAAGCAGTCATTCACTAACATGGAAAGAAAAAAGCCTGCAAAAATGCCACAGCTTGGACCAGTTTGCAAAGACCGACTTCGTTGGGCCCTAGGAGAGGAGGTGGCAGAAGCTCCAAATGCAAATAACTCCTTACAAGGTGCCACCCCTTGAGCTGCTGACCCTCCATCTCCCCATGCCCAGGGAAGCAACCCCAGCAGCCCAGCTCTCTCCAGACACCAGGCTGGATTTAAAATGTGCTCCGATGGCCCGGTCAAACTGTTTTGTCTGAAGAAATACCATTTCCTCTGAGTTCAGCCATTAATCCAGTTAAGTGTAATTAATGCATTTGCACAAGTCTGAACTAATTTCTCTGTTTACAGAACAGATTGGATAAATATCCCTGTGAGAGGCAGAAAATTCATTACAGCAACAGCTTAGGTCCCTGTATTTCTAAGCTGTCTTCATATGAGGAAATTACTTCAGTACCCCAACATAAATCTATCCTTTCAGTAAGCTCTTAATGTAAAAGCACTGTGAAAGTAATGTCAACAACCTCATGATGGCTAATAAATAGACTAATGTACATCCAGCTGCGTGTAATAAACCTTTAGAGAGCCTAATGCCATCATGAGCCATAAGAACAGGTATCACGAGATCACAGCTGAAGTCCTACACACAAACCCGACACCTTGTTCAGATTAATGTTTGTTTTATATCTCCTCCCCCTGCCCAGCTGGCTCCCTCTGAGCCGGTGCCTTGTGGTTCTGCTGGGCTCTCCTGCCTCTCAGCACTGACCTTTCCCAGCAGCAAATCCTGTAGCTGCCACCTTGCTGGATGCTTAATGCTTGTGCATTAAACAGAATACTGATGTTCTTGGTCTTTCGTGAGAAGCCAGGGGCCATAGTAGCTAAAACTTCCATCCAGGAGGGGCAGAGAGATGACCGTGCTCCAAGCAGTCCTTGCTCAGGGACCAGGAGCCCCAGGCCAGCCCAGGAGAATAATGGAGCTGAAAGCCACCCTGTGTGATTTTACACAGCTAAACTAGGTCAGATTCAGGTGGGAGCACAGTGACTTTAGGCTGCCTCTGTAACCAAGGGAAGAAGGTGGAGAGCGCCAGGAGGTGCTGCAGGAATGGCCAGCAGCTTCCTGAGGCTCCAGCTGGCCAGGACATGCTAACTTCTTCCCATCTCCGCACCTCAGGTCCTACCCACCAATCAGACTAATAGCACGTCCTTCTTCACAGTGGGCAATGAGAGAAGCTAGGCTAACCATTAGGGGGGACTCATCCACTCCATTGGGTATGACAAAATCACCCAGAACTGGTGACAGAGAAACATCCCAGATTGCACAGCTCCACCGAAGGCTCAGGCACGATGCAGGGGTCAGTCACTGCGTGCCAACTGCCAGCTGTCCTGCTGCCGTTTGCCCACTGGGAGCAGAGGTACCACTCAGGGCCTCACATCCGCCACCAGAACACGAATGAGGTTTCAGTTCTGTCTCCTGGTTCAAAAGCTTTGTTTCAGATCATCTCTATGCTAATTACACCCAGGACAAAGACACTAGTTAAAAAAACTCAGCTGTGTGATTCTCATTCTCATACAGGAAAAACAGACTCTCGGTGTTCTGTCCCCTGACTGAACCTACAGCTCAGCTGAGGGTGTCAGCATGATTACAGAACTACTGAACTGATCTGCGCTGCAAAACTGTGTAATGCGAGCTGTAAGCAGATACAACCATGTGGCACAACTGTAAGGCCAGGAGGTACTAAAAGTGGAAGAACATCTCTCAGTACCAATCTCCTGAGCATCCAAAAGCACATGTTTGAATTCAGCACAGCTGCAGATTAGGGAATTAGAAAGGATACTGGCTGTCAGTTTACATTTTTTAAATGACTGATATTTTTTCCCCATAAACATCTGCTTGTAAATGGGTTTCATTATGGCACAGACTTTTGGAAGGGAGAATGTTCTCAAATTCTATTTCCTTTCCAAGTTTCTGTAGAGTATTAACAAATCCACATGCGTTCCAACCTCAGAGGCAAAATATATTTGAGTAACAATTTCTCTTGTCCTTGCTTTAAAGAAAACCTTGAATAAATACAGCTATCCTGTTGCTGAACAGAAACAAACACTTCTTTATTTGTATTCTTCAGCTCCAGTCCCCTGGGTGCTGCAGTACGGTAAAGCAGAACAGCTCTAGCTCCTGCTGCCATCTCACACTCTTCTCTCACGCCTCCTACTTCTGCAGCTCCACACTGTGCCCTGGCTCCTGCTGGCCCCTCCACATGGAAGGCTACAGGACAGGATTCTGTGTCCCAATGCAGATGGCCATCATGTCACACTCCCCACTCCTCAAAGAATTTCCTGTTCTTCCTGATGTGGGACACTGTATGGTAAAAGCCCAGAGAGCAACCGCTGGTCTTTGCAGCTTTGCATTTTCTGCCACCCTGTTTCTTGCCCCGTTGCACTGCTTGAGATGTGAGCTTGCAGACGAGCACAGAGGATCCCTTGTTAAGAGATGCTGTCTTAGAGAAGAATGATTTCGTAGTCTCTCTGCAACCACATTACACTGCTGCTCAAGCACCCTTGCAATTCTAAAATTACTTTCCCTTCAGTTTGCATACCATAAACACATTGACAGAACGCACCACAGGCAGAGACAGCCAGTGCTGGGAGCAGCGTGGCGGCCCTGGAAGTCCTTGAAGAAGCAATCGTGCAACCTCTTCGTTTATCCATTTAGGTGCATATCTCAGCTCACCACAGGAATCCCGGAGAATTTTAAGCAACTCTTGCTAATACATGGGAAGAGATAGGCTGATCACTTTGTGCTCATTAGAAGTGTACGAGGCTACCAGCGATAATTGGAGAACTCGGTGAAATATTTGCCTTTCCCAGGTTGCAAATATTGCAGTTCCTCATTAGCTTACCATACTGCCCACTGCCTCACCGACCAGGGGTTTGCAGCCTGTAAGGGCAGGGGATGAATTCCTAATTCAGCAGGGCAAGGTGCTGCTTCTTACTTTGGGATTTCCAGCACAATACTCTACGTTAGGCACATTTTCTGGTACTGTTTTGTCTTTGCAAAAGACAAGGCTCCAAGTGAGGAAGCTGATGTAAAAAAAAGGATGTGGCAATGCCATGTCAACAGCATAAAGATATGAAAAAGGACTTGCAAAACTTAAGGAGAAAAGCAGCCATTAAAATGGCTCTATTTCAAACTGCACCATGTGACGATACCACTGCAACGCTTCCTGGAAAAAACAGGGCAGCAAGTTGGGCATCAGACAGCCAGGAATCTCCCCCATCTCACTGATGGCTCTAAAAGCACCATGGGCACAAAGGCAGCCTCTTGCCACAGAGCTGTGGCACAGAGCTCCCCGAAGAGCAAACCATTCCAACACACCCACAGCCCACTGCCTCCTCCTGAGCAATGCACCATGCACACCCAAGTACCAAAGTGGTGTCTGGAAAAGCAGTCTTCCTCTGCAGATTTTCAACAGACCTGCTCCAGTTTACGCCATCTCACCCAAAATACTGAGAGTTAAGCAGCTGTGCCTGATGGCACTGCCACTGCCTTGTTCTGAATTGCAGCAGATATCTGCACGTAAACGCTGATGTTGATTAGTGCCAAGTTGTTGATGGGGGAAGCAGCAGGATGGGGCTCTCAGTTGAACTGGAAGCCTTTCTAATTGACCCATGGAAACTGCTTTACTAGCAGAGCAAATCTTAAAAACCACCCTTCAGAAATGCCAGTACCACTTTGAAAAACCCTGTAGTTTCATGGCACAATTTAGTTCTAAATGATTATATAATTACATTTGTGAATGTAATCCTGTGGGGTATTATTCTAATTATAGACCTCAATCCTTCTTAGCAGCTTTCAGAGAAATAATTTGCGTAATGAAATGAAGGTTTCCAGCTGCAGGAAACAAACCAATCTCAAACCTTTTTTTTGGTAAATGACAGGATATCCTTAATGGTGTGATCAAACTTGGATCAATCCGCTGACAGAATGCTGGATTTGGCTGTATTCGAAGGATTTCTTGTTCCAGAACAGAAAAATGGTTGAGGACAGCCGTGTTACCTACTGAACCTCCACGTGTTGCCTGATGCTGATGATAAATTAGGAAAGATAAAACCAAGGTGAAAACCATGTTTCCATCCAAGCATGACAGCACCATCAGCCCAAGTGCTGAACATGGAGGCTGCAGACGAGGGGCTCCTGGCAGCGTGCACATGTTAATTCCAATGAGCCAAAACGAAATTTTGCTGAAAGAAGCTTCTGTCCATTAGTACTGAGCTGCATCACAGAACATCAAATACAGCTGCAGAGTAAGCTAACCCACAGTAACTCCAAATAGGTGCAGCAGCCTTTGCCTGGCTAAACTGTGCTCTCTGCAGATGCTGAATGTCTGTGTAGATACTCCGGTGTCACTCAGTAGTGCTTCACAACGTCGGTGTGTTTTCTCTGCTGTGGGCTAAAATCTATTCATTCTTCTGAAGTCATTATCAGTGACTCGTTGACACAAACTGCATCCTTAAGCAGCACTTTACTACTTCAAGCTGTTCTTTAAGGTTATCTGCACGCCCCGTATCGTATCAGCCCTCTTGTCTGTCAGCTGGAAGTTTCCTGAGGTTTTTTCCAGCTTTCCTTCCATTGCTCTTTATGGAACACCCTCAAGGCACCAGCAGAGCCGACATCTCCCACCCAGGACAGCATGACAGATGATGTCAGCACAGAACCACTGGAGCATCCTGTGCAGAGGATTACAGCAGCTAGAAATGTGAAGGAACCACCAAGCCAGTAAATCTGCCTTCCTGCAGGAGTGGGATGTAGCTCTTTGATCAAGAGTGCACTGGCATATAAGGTAACATAGTTGACTTGCAGAAAAAAATACTAAAGGAGTAATTAGTTAAAAATTTCTACATTATTTTTCTGGTTGCACGGTAATACTCTGATTTTGAACTGGGCCAGCTTCTGGGAAGGGACTACTTAACCTAGAGAATGTGCACTGAAACCACAGAATCATAGAATGGCCTGGGTTGAAAAGGACCATAACGATCATCTAGTTTCAGCCCCCTGCTATATGCAGAGAAATAGGCCAGAGCCCAAAGTGTCTATGCTGAAGGCAGGAATTCTTTCCAAGGCTGTCAGTATCATAGATCATTACCTTCTGAGCTGGATTTACTTAAACATGAAATCTCTTTGAATGTGCAAATACATGAACATGAGCTTGCTCATTTCCACAGCAAAGAGTCAGAGTCCCCTTTACTGTCCAAAACTGGAATTTGCTGTAATTCTTGTAATGCGAATCCATCACCATTATTTCTGACACTAAAACTAATTTTGGAAGCGACGACATATTAGTAACCACGTTACTCAGAGGCCTGCAGTGCTGATAGAACAGAACTGGGCCACGTGGCAAAGACATCTGTACTGCCTTGTTTCCAGCCCACTCCCTGGGGGAGCACCATCCCCAGCTCTCATTGCACACTGACACAAGAGAAAGCCCAGCCTGAGGTTGCAGGAAGGCTCCAGCTGATGCGCTACACCTGCCTGTCCCTGGGCGCACAACAAACACCTCCACACAACCTAGAACTGGGCACGCAGTTCTGTCCTTTACGTTTGCTTTGGAGGTGCGTTTTCTGTACTGACTGGTGACAAAAGCAACTCCTGATAGGAGCGCACACAATTCAAGCTGGGCTTCAAAGTGAGCCCTGAGAGACACGACAGCTGTCGCACTGTGCTTACAGAGCCAGCAGCTGCAGAACTGCCTGCCCTCAGGAGAGCAGCCTGAAAAGCACTGGTTTCAGGACAGGCAACCAGAGCTCTGAAAACTTCTAAACACAGTTTCACCCACTCTTTTTGAAACACACCCCTCTCCTTCAAATCCAGCCTCAGAATTGAACTTTGCATTCCCCTGGTCTCAGACTTCAGTAACACACGAAGTAAAGCACTGGTTTCAAGGGACACTTGCTGAATTTTATAGACCAACCTCCCCTACCGTATTATCTGACAGCGTTTGGAAACAGTTGGCTGCCACATGGAACCAGCAAATTGCAAGCGGGGATCACTGCAAGTGAGCATGATCCCAGATGGTCAGACACAAAGGCAGCCCGCTGGCTGCTCTCCAGCACACCTTACACAGACACACTGTGGGCACCCATCCTGGTACTTCCCAACTTGCTGCCCACGGACAGAGCTGCAGTCCCAGCACTCTGCTGTCACCTCCCAGCGTGATGACAGCTTGTTGTGACTGCAGAACACTGCAACCTAGTGAGATAATTACATGCTACATTGGGCTGACAGACACGCACGTCCCATGTCCTACAGAACGCAGCCTGTGTGGGGACAAAGGAGGGTATCAATCCTTATCTGTTGCAGCTGTTCCTTTTTGAAGACCTTTATTCTTATCTTTGGTTCTTAGACATTTCTCTCTCCCCTTTCACAGAGATCATCCAAGGCAGACAAGGTAGGAAGCAACATTTCTCATCACAGATACACCTCAGGGAAGTTTGGAACTTGAGGATGTGCTATTTATTTGCACATAAGGAAACAAGAGACATTGGAGAAATACAAGAAATACAATCCTATTTATTATTATGGGCTTGCGCACATGAAGTTCAATCAGACAATACATGAAATGTCACATCAGTTTTAGTAATCTTAGCCCTAGCTGACACGTTTTAGGAGAGCTCTCAGTCTGAATTTTGTGCTCCCTAGACCCATGCCTTCCAATAGCACTACGGATAAAATGCTGCTGGGAAGATGACACATATCTCTACAGCGCACTACATTGAGAAAAGATGAGCGGGGAATCTCAGAGAAACACGGGCTGAATGTGCTTGGTGTGACCAATATGTTTCAGGCTGAAGCTTAAACATTCATGTGCTGGGAGACCATTACAGACAAGTCAGCTTACATAACATTGCTAGTGTCCTTGTAATACTCCTTGGTTCTTCTTTGACTTGGTTATTCTTACTTCCCTGAGCAAACAATTGCAAGTTACTGATCATTTTATTTTGGCTCAACATAATCACAGATGTTGATTGCTGGTGTTATTACTATTAATGACTGCACGTGTTTTGACTAGCTGTAAAGTAGGAATGGTCAGTCACATTAGAACCAACATGAGGTGTGGCTGTACCTTCCAAGATGAAGGTACGTGACATGAGAACATCCCAGAGTGACCACTGCCTGCCGTAGTTTTAGCCAAGCATGATTCCCAGGCCAGGGGAAGGAAACAGATATGTCTATTTTATGTTGCTTTTCTTTTACAATAATAGCGTTTGTAAAATCTGCAGTCAGTTTGAATTGTGTTCCGTACATCGCATTATATATGTAAATTAATTCCTATTAATCTTTATAATGTTAAGCTACTGCTAAAAATGTTCATTTAAGAACTGCCTTTGTTCTTCTGTCTCCCTAATTTCAATTCCCTTCAGTCTCTTCTCCCTGTATATTAAAGTACTTTATTAATTTTGTCACATTAATCTGATCAGCACTAAACACACCACCATTCCTAAAGACCTCCAACATGAAGCTAAGCTACAGTGACAGGCAAACAAAAAGCCTAGCGTGCAACAGGCAAAGCAGCTCTCGTTGGCCTGGCCCAGGAGAAGGTGACGATCTGTGCCCTACTTCTGGCCAAAGCCACGAGGAGCTGTACCCTGAACAGAAGGAACACGGGACACGAGGCAGGGCACGCAATTAAAACCTCATTAAAATAACAGGAGGGTTAACTATGTCATCAGAAGAGAAGGGGAAAAAAGCCAACAATGGCAAAACCACCAAGCTGGCTGTGTCGTTCCACATAGTTTTGAACGGAAGGCCTGAAGCAAAGAGGATTATCGCTGAACGTTGATTACCCTGACACTGCACGTCAGAACATAGTACCTAGGTCTACAGGAACCAGGATTAATTCTGGAATAGACAGGATTAAAACAGGGAAATAACTATCAAATGGAATTGTCTTTCCCTTTGCAGGACGGACAGATTAATAAACTGAGGTTCCTTTCTGAGGTCTACACCCAAAAAAATGAGCTGCAAAAAAAAGCAGGATCAGAATCCATGACAGAGCACGTACTTACAGGAACAAAATCCTAGTTTAAGATTCATTTCCATTCCCCAGAAAGTGATAGCAAAAAACTGTTCCCTATTTAAACATTTAAATACCGAACTAGAAATTTCTTTTCTCCTTTCATTTGTTTGCCAAATTCTTGCAGGATTCCAGCAAGCGATTTGGCTAAGTTTGGATAGAGATGGAGAGAATTCAGCATTCCGGTGACACTGAAATGGTGACATGCTCTAAAACTTGCCTGGAGCTTCAGACGGAAACAGCAGAAGGCACAAGCAGATTTCTCTGACCAAGCGTGGTTTTTCTCGTTGTGTAACTGTTGATTAAGTTATGCCTAACAGGTAGAACGTGATTGATGTCAATGACTGACTCAAAAAAGAAATCACTATTTTTCCATAGACAAACGTGCAAAGCCTGGAAATGCATTTCAAAACCTGCTGCTTCGCAAACAATCCAGGGCTTGCCAGCTTTTGGCTTACAGCAGGTATCAAGTATGTCTGAAAGGAGAATTAACAGAACAGAGAATGGTGGAGTTGGTTCACAACTACGTCATTAATCCCAAAGAGATGAAAACTTATAAAAATGATCAACATTCTCTACAAATTCGCCACTCTATGACAAACTTATTTTCTCCTTGGTCTCATAACCAAATTCTTATCTTGAATACTTTCAGTCAATTAAATTTCATTAACATTAATTGGGAACTGTATGATACCGAGAGGCAAGGTTTGCCATGTAATAAGCACAGATACTCTTCTCATTTTTCTTTTCATTTTTTTTCTTTTTTTCTTTTTTTTTTTTTTTTTTGAGGAATGAAGAAAGAAAAGGAGGCAGGAGGTGATGTGGCTCAGTCACTCTGATGTGCAGCAAAAAATAAACAGGACATGAAAAACCAAAAGATAAAGTGCAAGGGCCCAGCATACGCACTCAATATTAAGGAACACAGAGACGCTCAGAATAAATTGACAAGGCCCTGGGCAAACCACTCCATGATCTAGGGATAGTCAACGCATTAATTAAAGACAATCCTACAGCAACTGTTCCTCTGAAAGTGAGGTATGTTAAACACATCTGTATAGCCTATGGTATAGTTTTGACACACTATCCTAGGTACTTGTATTAAATGCAAAGAGAAAAAAAGGGCAGAACGTGGCAAAGAATTCCCTTTCTTGCCTGTGGATCTAAATGACAGTAATTAAAATATTTTCAAGTTCAGCTCAAACCAGAACTGTTTACATTTCCTCTGCAATGTTATGCATAAAGCTAGACTGACATAAAACGACTATACTGCTCATCACATTTTCTGCATGAGTTTTGTTAAACTCACTTAGAAAGGGGGTATTTCATACACTTAGACTCTGTCTTGCTTTTGAACCATTGAAAACTTGAGAAAGAGAAGAAATTGGTTTGGATTAGCCATTAAAGGCTGTGGATCACAGTGTGGATCTGGCTGGCTAAGAGGCCCAAATCATTAATTAATCCTGCCTATCCTCAGGGTGTAACCAGGCAGAATTGTTCAGTGACACTGATTGCTTCACATAGGGCTTGACAGAAGTTTAATTCTATGGTCTAGGAAAAGTTTCTGATGCATACGATGAGCGCAGGGGTCACTAATCACTATTAAGCCTGGATCCAGGGCTGACGCAAGCACAGCACACTCAGGGATTGGCACTTTCCCCTTCAGCTTGGCCAGGATGCGAGAAAACACAGTGAAACATTTTTTGACAGGCCACTGAACAAACTTCTACTTTTGCTTGCAGTTGGAAAGATATATGAGGTGCACTGACTGTAAAGGAAAACAAAACACTCAGATTTTGGCAAAGCACAAAACAGGAGATGAACACCTAGGCTGACTTTACAGAGGAGGATTTTTAATGGATTCAGAATCCGGCACTTGCATGCTGCACCAGAAGCTGCAGCCTCCATGCCAAGGGAGCAGTGAAGCTGCAAGGGAAGGGGATGTGCTGCCAGCCTCCCCTCAAAGCAGGTATCTCACTTGGGAACACAGAGATGATGCCATGTGCTAGTCTAACTAGACAATGTGAGAGCGTGTGCTGTCAGCAAACCCATGTCTCTGTCTTGTTCCTGAGCAACAATACTTCTGTTGGGAGCATTTCAAGTACAACTTCCAGCAGTGAGTAGGTGAGCCCCAGCTACCTGCTGATGGGCCTAGAACTTCTCTCTAGTTTAAGAGGAAGCCCTGCCCTACTGCTCCAGATTGCATAAGGCTATATACAATGCAGACATTGAATCCAATGTTCTACTTTTTTTCTTGATCGACATAGAAATCTTGTGTTTTCAATAGCTGTGGTCAAAACCACTGGTTACAGGTCTTCCTTCTGTAGAGAGGAAACCTAGGTCATCCATTTTAAACCTGAACTTGCTTTTCCTCTGTTGCTGGAACCACGGGAGCCAGTTAAAACTGTGGTACTGAAGATGGTTATCAAAGTGAATATCATCCTATCCGCAAACACTCCGTAGTCACACAAGCATGCACCATTTCTTCCATCACAATGTGAAAATATTCTGTTAAGATAAATACAGGACAGAATGTCTAGCTTCAAACACTTGGAATAAGGCTCACCCCATGCCTCCTGGTACTGCTATAACCCAGAAGATACACATAAACTCCATTTGAACAATGAAAGTCTGCCAGAGAAGCAAAAAAAAAAATAAAAAAAAAGGGGCAGCACCAGCTTAAGCATGATTACATCTCTTTCAAAGGTGCACAGTGGGTTTCTGAACCCTCAATTTCTGTGGAAACTAAGCTAGAGATTTCTTGCCTTCTGTCTAAGTCCTAATAGAGACAATTCCATTGCAGCTTTACTTATTTAGTGAAAGTAATACATTTTATGAAGTTTTGAAAAGTTGAGATTTGAAAGCCTTGAAATAAGAATCTTCATCTCTTGCAGACTTGCATAAAGCACGGATACCAGCTCCATAGCAGTTACTGCTACAGTGCTAATAGTGATGACTCAAATTAGCTTCAGTCTTCTAGCGAGAAGACTGTCACCAAGGTGCATTGGCCCTAAAGGCTCACAGAGTATTTACAGTCAGGGCCAATAACCTCAGGGCTGCGGATGTGCCAGAAGAAAGCCACACATGCCTTCTGCAGCACAAGTGATTGAGATTCTGTCCTGCTCTTCCCATATTTGATTGTTTGATTTATTTCCTGGGAGCCCCTTCATTTCAGATGGTATTCTACCTCTTTATCTTTTTTGCGCACATTTTAACTTGTTTACTGATTTACTAAGCAACTTTATATTAGCTCCCACCCAAAGGACTGCTGAAACTGCTCTAAGTATTTACTTTCAATCAGACAGCTTTTCTCTTCCATTTGTTTTCTTGACATTATCAGTATATTCATATGTAAGAAGACGCTTCAGCAGTGCACCTCTATCACAACGGCTACGTGTTTTAATCAGAAGGTAGAGGAAACAAAAGTAGAAGAAATAATATAAATAGGATACTTGAGTTTTATAACATCACCCTCTCAGAACTTTATGTCAAGAACACTGTAACTACCGAAACAGGAAGAACTCCTTCTCAAGGAACAATTGGAGAATACTTTTCTGATGTTTCTCTTTTAATCGATTTACAGAATGCAGCCGTCCCCACTCAGCTCGGAGTCCCAGCTAACACAGCACTGCTTCTGCTTCTGATAGCATCTGCTGCTCTGCTTCTGCACTGGAGGTACTCTGACCCCCCTTGGCCCATTAGAAGCTCAGCATGGAGAAAACAGACTTTCAGTTAAAAACAAAGTTATCCCCACAGTTACATATTAATATTAAATCTGGTAATACAAAAGTGTTTGGTGATTGATTGACATCTAGTCTTTGCTGGTTTCTGCTTCCCCCCCAAGATCTTCCCTTTCTGCACATCTCATTTCTTCCCTTTGTAAGTATCTTTTTAGCAATCTTTTATGGATTTCACTGTTTCTTCATCCCATTTGGTAAAGCTGTAGACTCAAATACAGCCAAATAATAACGAATAAGGAATGGCTATTATGCGTCAGAGCTAACTCACCTAAGGCAATTAGATTAAAGAAGTCTGCACTTAACAGATTCAGACCAAGGGATGGTACAGCGTATCAGGTTCCCTAATTTTACACACACAGGAAGTTTCCCTTCACAACCTCGAAAAACATGCTGTAAAAAAAATTATATTCTGGTTTACGTAGAGTTTAAAGTGATACAGGAATTACGTATTTATTGACTCTATGAGGTAGGTCTGAGCTAAAATCATTGACAGCAGTTTATGAATATACCTTCCGTCAATCACCAAAGGCCAGCATCAAAATTCCTTCGATTTCACGAGTGAATTTTCAAGCTCTTTTCCGGTGGAATCACAGACAAGACAAAGACAGACATGAAACATCAAGTACCAAAGAATGACATCAACTTCAAAGCAGGTATCCATCACCCTCAGACGCTGTTGGGAATGCAATGAGCTCAACATGTTGGATGGCACTCAGATAACAGTCACAGCAGTTCAGCTGAAGTTCAACTTCCTTCGATTCCAGCAGAGCCAGAGCAGTACCTCTGCTGCCCAACTACAGGGGCGCTTGGCTGGCACTACTGCAGCCATCTCACTCTAGGAGGAAGCTGACACACACCTCAGAAGCAATAAACCCCTGGTTCCTACTCCCACTAAAAAGTGATAATAAAAAGAAGGCAGAGAAAACCCCACAAACCTAAGCAGTTCCCATGTTCCTGAATTTCTGTAGCTGATTTGCTGGTGACATTTTTCATCCTGACAGCACATTCAGGAAACGTGACAAATTCAGGCAACGGTCTCACGCTGAAAAATGTCCCTGCAAACTTTTCCCAGTTAGGCTGCAGTGAATTTGCTTAGCAAAAAAACAAAAGGTTTTTTTCCTCAGCTTAGCTTCCAGTTACTTTGATACATGATGTTTCAAGTAGTTTTAAAAAATGGACAGGGCATGTGTTTTGTATTTGTTTTTAGAGCTCAGATCATCTTTCAAGATACCGTGCCATTTCTCATGGCTCGACCTGAAAGAGGAGTGTGAGCTTCTGCAGTCCCAGGGCACCACTGGGACCCACTGCTCAGAGCCTCATTTTCCAAAGTATCCTTTCAATTTGTGGCAGCAACTCAGCATGTGACATCAGCTGGCTCTGCAACAGCAGAACTGCCGCATAACGCCATTTTGTAATTGTCAGATGAAAGAGCTCTGGCTAAGCAAACCAGGACCTACACACTGCTTTTCAGTCTGCTCGGAGATGAGTCAGTAAGGCCTTGCGTCTGAAATGGAGCCGTTAAGTCCTGTCAGAAAACAGAAATACAGGCTTTGGCAAGCAGCGAGCAGTTGGAGTGACTGATGCCCTGTGAGTGCCACAGGGAGCTGGGTGTGGTGGAGCAGCTCAGTGGGAGACCTGTGGCACTTAATGCATCACTGCTCTAACAGACAAGGCAGGTGCTGAAGGCAGAGTGGAGCCCTGTGCTGAAGTGGGTGTTCGGGTGGCTCAAAGCCAACTGTGCTCAGCATCAGCAGCCTGGAGCCTTTAAGCCTCCCCTGCTCGCAGAACCTACAAAAATTGTAAGGCCACCCTTTGGTGGATGCTTAGCTTCACACCTACATGCTCTAGATAGCTCTCCCTTGTTCATGGGGCTTCAGTGAGTGCTGCAGTGTAAATATTCCTGCTGAGACACCTTCTCACCCTGGTGCATGACCTGCTACCATGAATTGTACAGCACAGTTTCTTTGTATTCACTCTGAGATCAGTAGTAAAACTACAACTCCAGGATCTTTTCAAACCGTATCCTAAAGCCCCCTGCATATTCCCAACGGCTATAAACTGCCCTTATGCTCCACATACAAAAGCCTCACTGTAAATCCCAAGAGTCTCTGGGGTCATACCAGCAGCACTGAATCAAAATGAAGGATGGTTTTGGCTAGAAAAGAAGTACACAAAACCCGTATTTTTCTTCAGGTGGCATTTGTTCTCACAACAAAAAAACAGCAGGGAAGAAATTAAAAACCAACTCCCATACACAATGGGTACAAAAATGGCTTTGCATCCTAAGTGTAACAGGGAGAAATGGAAACCAAAGCGCTTTAGGATCACACACTCATTTTGTTATCTGCCATCAAACTATCTGAGCCCACCCCCAACTTGTCATGGGCAGTCTCATAGGAGACAATCGTTACACAAATACCACAAATGCCTAACTTCGTTCCTGAGAAAAGTGCTTATTGAAATCAGATCCTAGCACGTGTAACACTAAACCAGTCTGTGGGTTCTAAGGAACATCATGCTGCAGCACCAGCTCTGTTGATCGGACCTTCGAAAGCTTCCTCTGTGTCAGGCAGGGTTAGATGAGCAACGGATCCATTTGTTCCATCACTGCCCATGAAACAACCAGCATGTGAGATGTAAGTACTGTGTCTGGGGGAACAGCTGGTTTGCTCCTGCTAAGAAATTCTAGAAGGACAATTTGCAAACAGAAATTTTAAAGCGAGGAGACTGAAATCCTTGTTTCAAAATTAAACACCTATAATACATTTATAGGAAATTAGAACTGGTGTTTCTAAGAGCTTCAGGCATGTTGGGCAATTGCTGGCCTTGGATCTCCCGTGAAATCAGAGCACTAGCTCAGCTCTTCCATCTACAAGTCCCCCTAATTTGCATCCACAACTGCTAAACCTTTGAGCACATGCTGCAAAATGCAAATTGGCTATGAAATGCTCATCTGTGATCAGCACCTAATGATTTGAGTGACCTGAATTTGGAGAATACTTATGGAAGCATAATAATTAGACATGGAAAAGACCCGAGGCTGCCTTCCCATTACCTAGTTAGTACAGCACTGAGCCTCGACCCATTACTCTTGACCAATCTCCTCTTACAGAGAACTGTGTGAAGAATCTTCCACTCCCTTCTCTTGAGAGCCTTTCCCTATAAACCAGATCTTTTTAAAAACATTTGTCTTGATAACTTATATCGGCACTTTCAATCTAACTTGTATCTTTGCTTTCAATATAGGAAATACTAGGCGCATTTTCTCTTACAGAAAGGTATACACATATTCAGCTTCATCAACAACCTATGGACAATCCTGAGATTTTGACATACTGCTCTCCACGTGTTCCTCCTTTCAGAGCTTTAGAACCACCACGGCCTTCCTCCAGCATTTCCTGTAAAAATCCAATCCTCCAAAAAAGGTATAAGAAATGATACATTTTAATAGAAATAGCCTACAGAATTCCCACTGGACTGCACAGATGGTCAGAAATCATGATTGGGATAATTCATACATATTTCAGAGTGATATATAGGAGAAAGATGCATGGCAAGATGAAGAAAAACAGCAAAGAAAACTCAATCTCAAGTTAACACTCAGGCTGAAACCAGGTTGGTGTTTCCCCTAAATATTCATCAAGCAATCTGATTGGAAACAGCACCTAAACTAAACAGAGGCAACAGAAGCACAGCTAAACATACATTTCTTAAGAATTCAGACTGCTACAGGCTTGATTATCTTACAATTAGTCCAGACTGTAGAGTTGGACCTCAATATTGATGCAACATGGTAATGAACACTACACATATAAAGAATAAAAATGAAGGTGCTTGCTGCCCCTCACCTAACACCTTGGTTTTGGTTTAATGGATGCATCTGGCCAGTGTTAACACATTATCAACTAAAAAACGTGCAGTATCACAGACTTAGAAAATAGGAAAAAACCAAAATATATAGCGAATTAGGAAGATATCTAAATATAGCTATTCCATCATAAAGATTTTACTAGTGTCAGTTAAGACTGATTTGCTCACTCGTATCTCCAGCACATTTGTGCCAATTTTGCAATTTCTGAGCTTTTAAACCCCACCTCCTGCAGCTCCCGCCAAGTACATCAGACATTCCCCTCTCTTTGGAGTGCACCCAAGGAAAATGTATTCCAGCCACAGGATTGGATGAGGCATGGCTGTAAGCCAGGGCTTCTGCATTGCATTCCCTGTTTTTCCAAATCTCTCTGCATATGCCCAGCCAAGCATTGTCTCCAGAAGTAAAAAAAAGAGCTAATAAAGCTGTGTTGGTACAATTAATGTGCTTCAGCACTCTCTGCTGATCCTCCTGTTTCACCAGCCTGAAATCTGAGGCATATTCCAGTGCTTAATCATGCTGAGACATTAAGTTTTGGGGTAATATTACTGGAGAAGTTCATCCTATAAAGATTACAGAACAGTTCATGTGTAATCTGAACACAGTATCAGCAGCTCCCCGTGAGAACAGCATTTGCAGCATCAGGGCATTAGTTAATACTCTGAAGTAACAATCTGGAATGGTTCATTGCCAGTTAAACTGGTTGAACTCCATGGGGATTGCTCTTGATAAATCGGTGGCAGGGAAAGGGGAAAACGGCCTTTGAACATGCAGGTGACATTGCCCGTGGCTTCTTTAGCTGCAAGGACTTCTGATAATACTGCTGTGCAGAGGAGAATAGTCCCTGCTAGGTTGAAAATAACCTATTTTATTAAAAATATTTAGCTCTGATGTTTAGCAAAAGCCAAGTGGCCTCCTTCATCTTCAGAGAAGTAGCCTGCTAGGCACCCAGGGCTGTCTTTCCCAGTACCTCCACACACCCCTCGGCCCTGGGTACATTCCCTGCGTTAGGACTCTCAGAGCCACTCCCTGATCTGCAGTATGCTCCACATCTTACACCGTAGTGCACTCACTGAACCATTTTTAAACTCAGTCTCATGCTGAGAGCTAAATGCACTGTTTGTATTCTAATCTTTGTACCTACTGCAGCTAAAGCTTAGCAGTTCCACAGCTAGAAGGCAATAGCTAAAGCAGGGGGAATATAATTAAGAAAAATTTAAAAAGTGATTGATAGAAAATACAGCACATTGCTCTAGACACATTAATTTAGTGCTTTCTGAGTGACTCGAACAACTAATTTATTAAAATTACCTGGAAGCATCTTATGATTACCCCAACATAAGCACTTCTTAATTTTCCTCTGCTTCTATTCTTGGTAAGACAGTTCACATTCTGCATGTTCAAGATACAAGACGCGCGAAAGTAATTAATGCTGTTGACCTACACAAATAGGATAACACCGGTGGACTTGATCACCATCGGACAAGTGCAGATAACTGGTAAATGAAGGACTTGGTCCTCATTTGTGAAGCCAGTCAGAATTAAAGCAGACTGAACTCTGCTTGGCTTCCATGGGAGACAGGAGCAATCAGCGTCCTGTGCCAAAGTGAGACACTACAATCTATTGAACTTCTGACACTTTAGAAGTTGAACCCCATGAGCAGCTTTCTGTGGTGGTTTCACAATGACCATCTTCCCATGCACACAGAGATGACAGCAGGATGAAACCCACGTAGTCTGAAGGGGTTCATCCAGAAAAACGGGTAGGAGGTTCTATAAAGGCCAAATGATAAAGTCAAATTGTTGAACAAAGACATTAGACACAAGCCTGAACTCTCTGTAGAGGGGTAGAGGAGGGTTCACTTTGATGGAACATTGAAGAACACAAAGATTGCTGTAGGGCAGTGAAAGCTGCAGCTTCTGTTTGTATAGGCACTGCAACACTGCCATAAAGCCCAACATTATTATCTCTTTCTGATTTTTCCTGGAGTTCATTTTCTAAATGAATACTCAGCACATGATTCTCTCAACCTTGTGTCTCTTCTGACAATTAGTCTGCTGCCATTTCAGACTACATGGACCTTCTCTCAGTTCATAATGAGAAAGTCATTAATTAAGTTCAGGGAAAACTGAGCTTCATGACTCCCAGAGGAGCATGCTACAGTCCCCATGAAACAACTACTTTTCACCTTTTTTACGTTAAGTGCAGCAGTGTCTGCATAAATGGTGCAAGACATCTTTATGAGTTACATCAGGAGTAGAAAAGAACGGCAATCATATCTAACTGACTGGGTGTATTAACCTTGTTTCTGAGGAGTTAGAATAATTTTTTTACTTTATTTATTTTTAAGTCCAAGGAAGAGCCTATCACTTTTTCTCCCTCCTCTTTTGCCTTTATTTCCTTCTGGCAGCGGTAATAACCCTGCCTGCTTGAACCTCAAATTGGGTTCTAGATACTGAATAACACTTGCACATGCTAAAGCTATGCATTACATTCTTATACTGGTACATTTTAAACAAACAGAGAGAAAGCTGCATTCAGTATACGCTAGATGCACTTCAAACTGATTTCATGAGGCAACCTGCATTGGAGCATGACTCTTCGTTCCAACAAGTAATCATTTCTTATTGCTCTTCTCATGACAATATCCTTCAGAAAGATGAGTTCAGTAAAAAGCTCCACTTCTCTAAGAGTTGGGGGCTTAAAAAGAACTAAAAAATACAATCAAATTTCCAATGTTGTGGTAGCAATTTAAAACACAAACAGCATAACATTCTTGGAAATGTTGGATTCCAGCTTTAGTCAGATCTTATTCTTGATTAAATGCTGCATAATTGAAAGTAGTGGGTGATTTCTCATCAGCATAATTAATCCATAATAATACCTACACTGGTTGTCAAATCATCCTCAAATTGAAATACTGTTCTCTTTCTGTTCATTTGCTCATGCATTCCATTTTGGACTTCTCTGCTTTCTACACCAAGGCTTCCCAGCTCAAGATGACAGAGGCAGTCTGGCAAGAAAAACACCCAAGCACCAATACAGACAGCTGGCAATTTATTGCATCAGGATTTGTTTTTAAAATAAAGGTTTCTCCTGATAAACCAATACTGTCATCTGTTCTGGTGGCAGAGAGTACTGCAAACAGCAGTTTTCCCTTGGAGAAAAGATGTCGGATTGTGATTTATGAAGAGGGAGCCAATAAAGAGTATGATTTCACCCCAAATTAGTAATTTATTAAGTAAAGAACCACAAACAAATAGCTAAACAAAGAGTCTTAAAAAGTCAAAAGGCTTTGCACTAATTTTTCTTCAAGCACAAATAACCAAAGAGACTCCTCCAAGGGAAAACTGCTCTAGCAAATGAAAACATTTAAGCCCAATGTTGAGGAAAGCACTCCCCATGCGACTTTTGAGTGTCTGCACAGAGTTCAGCAGAGCCCCACTCCAAGGGGCTGCACAAAGCTCAACTCAGCATCTCCACCAAAATGTGGTAGGATAGATCAAGAGGAAGTAGTGTGGAGAAGGAGGAGTAAAAGGGAACACAGCCATCTAAAAAGGTGAATGTTCATTTTCAACCTTAAGTAATTGTCTGAAGTAAAGCAGTTAGTTTCCATGTACGGCACACTGTAAATTATTGGAAATCACTATGACACAAATGGACGGAACAGCTGCTTAGTAAAATTCTCTTACAGGCCAAGGAGCCTTCAGACACTATCCATCTGGAAGGAGTAGGTTGCCTCTACCTCTATTCAACTTTAGCATCAATCACACACTACCAGCTCCCAAAGCCACTGCCATGCATGCTAAACTAGTCAGCTAGAGCTAGCAGTGAGCCAAGCAAGCTCAACCTGTTAGTATTTAGTTACTTAATTGTTTTCCTTCAGTCTTCTCCAACCTTCATTCCCAAGAATGTCAATGGTTTGTAACTTTGCTGTTATAGCAACTGCACAGCACTCAAATCTACACGGCTTTAACGTTACAGAACGAAGTGTAAGTTCTCTTCCCAAATACCACTCTGCAGATATAAATGACTGGATCTGGGGCCATGATTTCCACAAAATTAGGCAATTAAAATTTTATCTGAGGCAGTTTAAGTGCATGTGTAAAACTGTTACTAGTAGTGTCAATAGAACAATTTATGATTGCGTGCTGCTAGATGTGGACTATTAAAACATTTCACAGGGCAACAATCCTTGACTGCCATGAAAAATGGCTGCTTCCCTCACTGGTTAGATGTCAGCAATCTGTTCCTTTATATGGCACAGCTGGATTTAATAATGATCAAAAGGACCTCAATTTTTAACTACTGCAAAAAAAAAAAAAAAAAAAAAAAAAGAAAAAAGAAAAAATCCTCTCAAGAATTGATTCCAATCTCTCTACAATTGATTCAGTTCCACAGTCTCTTGTAAATTTCTATAGCTCTGCATCTCTTTTTGTTTAAAAAACAGCACTCAAGCCAATAACCAGACCAAGAAGGAGAAGGTGCTCCACACTTTCAAATTTGCATTGCATAGCAGAAGGGAAGCGGATATATTATCACCCTGATACAATTATTTTCTCAGGCTTTATAGTGATGCTAACACTTGGTTGGGTAACAGCATGGCCTCTGCTCTTTCCAACTACAGAAATGAATGTAGGGGTAACCGGGTGTGTGGAGAGGTGATGAGCACGCAGAAGAAGAACAGTGGTGAATCACGGGAAGTTTTGTGAGAAACACTGCAAATCAACCACCTTGATCAATGTGAATAATAAATGCTCAATTCTGATCTTGAAAAGCACTGGTAAGGAAGTTTCATCACCATGCTAGCTTGACTGAATACTCACATCAACTATTTGTATTCTGGCCTTGTGAGAAATGAACTAGTGGGCTTATTCAATAATAGCTAGTTCAGAGGTTAAGTACTCTGAAGAGATTTGGCTTTGATGATCACAATAAGTATGTTTTGAAAATAATAATAATAAAAAAAAACAAACAAAAACTACTCTACGAGTTATTTATTTTGAGAGCTTAGCTATGTAGGTCACTCTGAAAGTAATGCCTCCTAGTTATTTCCATGGAAACTACAAGAGATACAAAGAGCACAATGACACTATTTGACAGACCGGATTCTCAGCTACGTAACACTATTTTTCAACATAGTAATCACCATTTGCTATGCATTTTTGCCAGCAATAAACAAAAGCCTGCATGCTGTGCTTGTAAAAATCTGCACCATTGCTACTGCTGAAACGCACCACCAAAAGCATCAGCCAGTCTGGAAGAGGAAGGCTCCCATACGCCAGTGGTTTCCTCTTCTGTTTAAACTCTGGCAGAAGAGCATGAGTCTGAGGCAACCTAAATCTACATTCAGGGGAAATGAATTTGGACAGTCATCATTAGCAGGAGAGGCCAAAATTCAGCTCTAAAACAAATAACGTTATTACAAATAGTGCCTGAATAGAACTGTTGACAAAAGCCTGCTGTAGCATTCTGGCATCATGAACCGCCTGAAACAACTGCACTTGTGCAGCAATAGAGCTGCTGTGATTCATTAAATGCAAGCCCAGCAAAGCCAGTGATCACTGTCCAGGCAAAAAAAAAAAATAAAAAGCAATACAAAGTTATTTCACTGTTGAAGAGAAAGCAACTAGACCATAGTCTGCATGCTTACAAGGGCTAAAGTCTTCTAAACAGCCCAAGGATCTGCAGCAGCAAGGAGGGCTGTGGCCAACAGCCTGCTCCCCTTGGGCAATTTGAAGAGGCAGAGAGGTCAGTGCCAAGGCCAAGAGCCTGATTTATGCGAGATGTCTCTCTCAACCACAAACTTCAGCAGTTCACAACTCAGAGCTGACAAATTTCAATCAAAGCATGTCTGAAGCTAAACTTAATAATTTTTCAGCCTATCAAGTGGTGGACACGTAACAATTTCAAATCACCTCAAGAATTTTAAAATGGCAATGACTTCCTGTGGGACCACAGAGAGTGACCCGTCTGTCAGCTGCATCTGTAGTTGACACAGATGTCAAGACTCCTGCTCCGTTCCATGAACACACTTGTGATGCTGTGAGACAGAGAGGGCCATCTGGGATCACTGCCCTACACAAGCCATCCAGATTCTGCCCTACGCAATCCTTTCTACATTTTCCAGCAATTACATTTCGTCACTTTTGAGTGAAATAGATTCTTTCACAGCGAAATGGCATCTTCTTCCCACAGCCAGAGGTCAGACAGTCTGCTTAAACGTCAAGTAAAACAAAAATGCACCCTTCTTTTTATTCTGTTTTTTGTTTTTGTTGTTGTTTGCTTTAAAATCATAGAATCATAGAATCAC
>PPHD01007654.1:0-22799 GCA_002909625.1 Bambusicola thoracicus
ATTTTTAAAAGTCTAAAACTACTGTAGGTTTCTGAGTGTCTCATCACATCCTTGTTTGCAATATAAATTAATACCCTGAAAGCTATTCTATTCAATTGACCTTCTAGATTCAAAATATTTCCTTTTTGTTACATCTGTGCATTTTCAGAAGGTACCTCCTGAGGCACAACTCTTGTTGTAAGCATTATAAGTAGTTTTGAAAACTTTTGATCCACGAATTATTTTTACAATGCTGTCATCAAAAGAGAAGATCCCCTACGTACATCAGTAAGCAGTGACGTTACAATGTACAGTGATGCAATAATTTTGCATCTCATATTTTGCAAAAAAAATAAAGCGACTTTCTCAAGCATTATTGGTTTTGTGGAACCAGTTCAGAGGGAGCGGTCAACATTCTACAAAGTTATAGAGAGAAAATACTTTTTTTTTAATTTAACAGATGGAATGCAGTACTATTGAAATGCTATTTAAGACTATTTTTAGGACTATTAACATGTCTGCTATTCTTATAATCACCTTGAATGTTTTTTCCAAGTTTCCACACTGAGTTAAAATTACTTTTTAAAACTAGAAATAAAAACTGCTGTTCAAGAACGATCACAGAACACTTTCAAGGATGGATCTTCCATCATTGTGCCAGCTTGCAATTATCACTGCAAGTCCAGACAGAATAATTGCATGCTGCAGAGAAGGTATCAACTCGGCAATAAATGCAGCTCAGAAAATACTCCAAGCACTTAGTAACCCTGGGTTTTCCCTGATATCCCAGAGCTGGCTCTGCAGCATAAACTGTCCTTGCTTTATGGTTGCCCTCTATATTAGTCAGTACTTTTAATGAAGGCACAGAGAACTTTTATATCATGCACACAGCTTCTCTGAGCACTTAACCTGAAAGATTACCAGTAATGACTAAGAACATATCTATTTTTAGAACTGTTTCTAGTTAAAGTCTTTTTTTTTTTTAATTTTAGAAATGGCAAGAGGTTTAAATTGCTGAGAAGTCAATAACTCAATATTCATTAGCACATTTCACAGAGAGAATATTTTCGGCTCCTTCATTTTGTACTTAAAAGACAAGCTTGGTGTAAGCTGGCAAGGGTTACTACTGGAGTGCATTATATTTTCTTCATGAACTGAAAAACTCAAACTTTTACCTCTGTGGCAAGGCTCTGACTGGCACCATTGTCGAGAAGAAACTTAACAACCTCCAGGTGGTTTTCTTGGGCTGCCATATACAGAGGAGTGAAACCATTCTGAAACAGGAAAACAGGAGTGTAAACAATTCACAAACGTTTTATACATAGCAAAGATCTGCCAAACTCAGGCAGATTTGGAGTAAAACAAACAAACTACATGCTCACATATTAGTTAGTGACATGATCACCCTTGATTTAACTGATAGGAAAAAGGTAATTGTTACTTAAAAAGACACAATACAATCTTTCAGTTGATCAGAAAGTTACTACAGTTAAGCAAGAATAGTTCCTTTTCCGTCTACTGTGAAGTCAAACTAAAAGTCAGTTTGAACAAACCATTTCATAGAGAAAAGCTCTGATTCCTGATAAATGCAACTGCAGGTCAAAATATGAAACGGGACAGGCAAATACAACGCACATCCATAGAGACAGCAAGGGCAATGACTCTAAAGAATAATTTTTTCTCTCCTCCCCATTACCTTTCATTTCTCATTCACTTGCGCCTCCTATTTATGGCTTGTATCTCCTCAAAGAGCTGCCTGTAGAATACAGCCCGCTTGTGGTCACTGAGCTACTTCATATTTCAGGCATCAGGAGATCTCGGGATGACTGATTCTCAGCAGTTCAAGACAAAGGTTTATCAGTGTTTCTGACCACATTAAAGCATCTCTCAAATTATGCTCAAGTGAGTGATTTCGATCAATGCAATACTAGTATTAGAGGCTGAAACGCTTAACTCTTTCTCTTGCAAGTGCTTTCCACTTACAGTCAATGCTTTCAGCTTTGCCTTAAGTGCACACAGGCCACAGCCTTTCAGGAATTGGATTTCCGGGGTTTAATTTTTCTCTACAGTCCTACGCATTTCTGAAATTCAGAGCTTTGACATAACTCATAAAACCAAAACAGCAAAATGAAATCATACTTGTTGTGATTTAAAGGTACTTCAAAAAGAATTCATAAAGTTGCTGCTTTGCACCTGAAACTGCTTGGCTTTCATATAGCACTGCATGTTCCTCAGTGCAACAGTCAGAAACCATTGGATAAATTCACTTTACAGTAACAACTTGCATCATCCATGCAATATCGACTGAACAGTTTGGTAGAGGTGAAACAACTAAAGTAGCACCAGCAATAAAAACAACCAATTCCTTTCTCCTGTGATTTATGATATATTTTGTTTACTCTTCATGCTCCAGCATTACCCTTCTTGTCAGTTGCAATGGTGCCAAGCAGTTCTTCTCTTGAAATGCTCCCTCCTAAGAGCCCCCAGCGCTCTTGCCTGGCTACACAGCACTCACGCTGAAGAAAATGAAGATCAGCACACCGCTCACACCGGAACTTGGAGTTTCTTGTTCAAACCCTGAACATGTGCTGTCATACAGCTAAGACAGGAAAAGGCTGAGCTTGAGTGGCGTGAATAAAGAAGAGCCAAGAGAAACCGAGGAGTGCATTTTAACATTTCTAGAGACCACACTTCTTTTTATCTAGGCCCCTTTGTGAATGAGGAGAACAATTTGAAAAACTTAAACACATCAAGTAGTCCTATTGCAAAAACAACACAGAAGCTCAGTGTTACCCTGAACATGAAAAACCACCACAGACAGCTTCTGGGCTTGCTGCACTATTACGTCAATGAAGCAATTCCATTGGCAAAAAACAGAGCCAATTCTGGTGTGCTGCATTTCATAAACACTTCATCCAATTCTGCAAGAGCCAATGAAGTAAATGGAATACAACAGGAGGTAAGGGCTAGTTAAAAATAACAGGTATAACAGAAGAGGCTAACATCAGGCTTCAATAATGAGGGGGTCAGGAAGTATGTGCATGTGACTGGGTCTAGCTGAGACCGTGTCAGCACCCTCAGGGCTGCAACATGGTTAGAGCAGACATTTCAGCAGGGCAGAAGGAACAGGGGAATAACTCAGCAGTATAGCTACAGAGGACACTGACCTAGCGGCAGGAAACCAAGGGAGACAACCAGAGGTGGGCTGAGACAACTCTGGCCATATAGTTGCATCATTAGTACGAAGACATTAACATCCTGAAGGGCTGAAGGGAGATCACCTGCAGCAGTGAATGATGGCTAAGTTATACTAGCCATGGTGAAAACAGCTGAGAGACATTTGATCATAACAGCAAGGAGGCAGTGTTGTATGGCACACATCCAACCAGGATGCACAGGAGAGTGCAGGTGACCCAGGGCCCAGCATTTAGACTTCACTGGCAGCAGAGGCAAACAGGAGTTCAGAAAAAATGACATTTGGAGAGGAAATGGCATGTGAATGCTTGATCCAAGAGGAACTTTACAATCAGGAAGACACTGAGCAGCTGTGAAGCCACATGTTTACAAGAATCACAAAGGCTGCAGGGTCTGTTGCTGTTCCGGTATTTGGGTAATTTGGTCTCAATTCAGCAAAGCACGCTACAAGTGTGAAGGGTATGCTCAAGTTCTACCAGAGGCAAAGCAATATGTCAGTGCTCTCACCAGAAATGAGATCTAACACTTTAGCTACTGCACAGTTAAAATTTGGCTTAATGGTAAAAAAAGAACCCATAAGGTGCTCACTGAGGTATCTAATATGTCACATTACAGATTATTTTTATAGTTAACAGCAGAGTCTGGCATTTTTCCCTATAATCTCATGGCACGCTCAATGTCTATTTACTAACTCAGCTGGAAATTAAGATTAATTTTCTTAAGTTTGAAACATTTGTATTTAGAAAACAAGCAGGAAATACTTCAATACTTCCTGATGATTCGTTTCAGGAAATAATAGGTGAAATTTCTCTGAACCAAGTATTATTAGCACCTGGAGGCAGAGCAAAACCCTTTTTCTTATGTTAAAGTTATTGTAGGGTATTTGTAATCTTTTCCCCGACACTCTGCTTTTTTTCATTTCCCTCAAAATGAGAAGTAAAAATTGACAAGAGAGCAAACATGCTGTCAGAGGTACAAAATTCAGACTCTGAGTTTTGTTTGTTTGCAGGACAGGAAGATTTGACTAAAGACTTAACCTTCCTAGTGCTTGTGCTTTTTACCTTCAAGTGAAGAGGAAATAAGGCCATGCTCACATAAAACAGGGTCAGTATTGAAAAAACAAACTACAGCAACAAAAAACTACTTTGGGGGGTGTCTCTCTGTGTGTACATAAAAATCAGCAGAATGTTATTACAAGCTTTAGAAAAGTTTAAGTTATGCTCAGAGCCACAAATAAAGCTGCTCCAGGGACAGTTAACAGGGAGCTTCAGGGACCACAAGGGCTTCCTCAGGAAGACTGATCCCAGGTGGAATGCCACACTCCCAGGCATTGGTGTAGAATGGCCAATATGTATCAGAGGTCAAACGGCAAAGAAAATCCATTATTCTCACATTAGCAAAATTAGGGTAACATGTGGCAAAACCTTAGGGTATACAGACAATGCAGTTATATAACGTGTTTACAATCCCGGATTACTTTTAGTTTCAAGGGCTGAATACACAAGTTCTAAATCACAATCAGAAAAGATCCTTTTCTCCAACAGGAAAATCAATGGAAATGTTTCTGCTGTGTTTTACATCCTAACAAACTTAGAAAATTTTAATTGAAACTATTATAGCTATTTTACTCTTTACATTCAAATTCTGTCGTGCCTGGGTTTCTTTTTTTTTTCCCCAACATTGTCTATCACGTCCAAGCCTTCATAGTATGGAAGAATAGGAATACTGGGCCAGATGACAATACTACCTCCTAACCTGATCATCTTTCTCTGACACTCACCCATGAGCAGGGAGAACATGAACAGGACAGTACCCCAGGGATACCTGTGACATAGCCACCTCTCGTTTCCAACAGTCAATGGTTTACATATTTTTTAAGCCAGAGTGTTTTCCTGTTTCTTTCTGCTTTTCTTTTAACACCAACACTGTTTTTCTTTTTTTTCCAAATTTCCTATACTTGATCTAAATGTTCCTTCAAAGGACTTCATTGAACTTAAAAGCTCTGTATATGCTTGCGGTATCTACTCATACAAGGAAAGGGGAAGGTCTCAATTAAGCCTCAGATACTAAAACATGCGAAACAAGATCTCTGTCATTTGAAAAAGTTCTCTCCCACTCTCTGGTTTTATCAGTATCTCTTCTGTCTCTGAAACAATTAGCAGCTCATAGGACACATTAGAGGGCAGATCTAAAGCTGAAGGGTAAATGCTTTGCTGTGCTGCACGTTAAAGAACCATACAAGTACATTCCAAACACCCCTGGATGTGCCTCTGCTTTCTTCAGCTCCAGAGGTGTGTACCTGTGTGGCTCCTGATCAGCTTAGAATAGAGATGTTATTTCTAAGCTTTTTCTGCTGGTGAATGAGGGTGGCAATTCAGAGTTAAAACTGACTTTATCAAACCTGATTTCCAAGGGCCAGCATTAATACTATGAATCTACCAAACATACTAACATCAGAAAGGGAGAAAGATTTTATCGTCAGCAATGTTCTTCAAAGTCCCAAATGAGAAACTAATATTACTTTACCTGAGACTGTGCATTGACATTGGCTCGATTCGTAACCAACACTTTGACAACTTCCGCTTGCCCAGCCAGGGATGCTATGTGCAATGCTGTGTTTCCTTTCTGAAATAAGAAACAGCGATATTTGACAAGAGTACAAAACTCGACCTTAATAACGACAATATTATCAAGAACGCAGTCCACTTTAAAACATAATGTTTCCTGCAATATTCTTAGTGGTTACTTCCAATGGGTAAGTTACTACAGAAAAGATAGAAAGAAACCTACACAGAAATTGACAATTTGTTGACTAAATCACATTCCTAGTAATCTCTGGCATTCGCTACAACCCAGCAGGTTCCTATTAACAATACTTGAGACCACTTAATCAGTGGAAAATAAGTAATTATTGCTGCAGTAATGTCTGCAATTAGTTGGCTGACATCTTACGTCCATGGCATCAGTGTGGCCAAGAGAACAATCAGATGGGCCTGACTGACCTTTGTCGCTGCGTCCACACTGGCACCTCGCTGTATCAGTTCAGAGACAACTTCTACGTGCCCTTCTTTGGAAGCGAGATGGAGTGCATTCAACCCATTCTGATTTAAAACAAAAAACAAGAAGGAAAACAAAGAAATGCAACTTAAAAGATTGGCATAGCTTTTCCACTGTAGCAAATAACACATCAGGAGCTGAAAAAAATCACGTCTCAGTGAGAGGACTGCTTCCAAAAGTTATTCTTATGTGAACCATATAACAAATAAATTGCAAGAAAAGAGTATGAACTGAATTATGATAATACTAGCTCTGTGGTCTCGGGTTCTATGTGCTGCCCAAGACATGATCTAACACAAATGGAATGAAAGATAACGTTAAATAGCATAACTTCCTCCAAGTGGAACTGAAATGATGTCTTGGTAAGGGGTAAAAGTTTGAATTGGGTAAGATACGCAAACATGACTCATCTGAAATCAAACACGTTATTGCTAACATGAAGTGCATATATATAGATAGATTCAAGAAAGAAGGAGAAAGGCATTTATCCAGAAAAACTGATCAGAATATTTTTCAACCTGATTAGAAATGTTGATGTCCACTCCACTTTTTAAGTAGTCAAGAGCCTTTTCCAAGTTGCCAGCTCGAGCAGCTCTCAAGTAACTTGCATTTGTGTCCGACTAGAAGAAAGAAGGAAAAATTCTGTTAGAAATTACAGCACTATGTAAAAATATATTCTCTTAACAAAGAAGTTACTAACGATACAATGTATTATGCATACATTTAACTAGATAAGAACAGATCTCAACATGCCTTATCAAATATGGGTCAAACCCTGCCCTCCTTGCTTAAGATTAAACTCCCTCTGGTGTAAGTAGGCAGTTTGCTTGACAAGGCAGCACAACATGGGCTTCACAAATACATGGCAATTATGCAGCAGTGACCAACATGCAAGACTGTAGCCAAGGACACATCTGGTACCCAGCCAAGCATGGTGAGATACAGGACAGAACTCCAAGGAAACCGTCCCACTCTTTCCAAGAGAGTCACATCACATTCAATGTCGAAATGAACAGACTGGGCTGCTACTACGAGATCTCACATGACAGACTAAAAAGCAAAGTACTTTGTGTTGAAGGACTGGACCACTTGAACGAAAAACGTAATTCTACAAGTGAAGGCACTTAACACTGATTGTTTTGTTTTCCCCATTCTCCCTCACTTTATGGCACATTTTATTTACAGTATTTGTCCACATTTCAGTGATCAGAAATCCCTAGGCACAACACCATCGTTTCTTTACAGAATTTTAATTATTTTTTACATCTTCCTTTAAAGACTCTCTTTCACATTTTCTTTATTGTGACTTCAGCTTAAACATCAGGATGGCAGAAAGGATGTTTAAGTCATGAAAGAGACCTCTGAAAGCAATTCCCATCCCCCAGAGGGTTTTAACAAGTTATGCAAATATCCACCAAGGATGATAATGCTGATCCTGCCTTGGAGCAAGTGGAATGAATTGGGTTAGCTTTCAAGAGGGACAAATCTTTGATTTAATCTGCACCACAGCTTCCCCTGCCATTCTGAGAAGTCAACACATGTTTTGTGTCCTCTTCTCCAGAAACTGGCACAGTTTTTTCTCAGTATCATTTCATGGCAGGCTTGCATCACTACAGCTTTAAGTGCTTTAAGTCCTTTAAGGTTCTAAAAGTGCGGTAATTATCTTTATAGGAAAAAAATAAAAGCAGTAATGGCTGAGATAAATATAATACATTGTGACCCCAATGCTCAGTTACCCATCCAGCCTAAACTCATTGTTTTCATCCTCCATTTTCTGGATTTGCTATAGACTTCTGTCAATTCATCTGCTGCAAATTGGATGTTCTGTTCAAGCACTGCCTCCAAACCCATTTGAAGTTACTTTTTTTGTATAGGATGAAGCAATCTTGGGCATAATGACAGCAAAATGCCAAGCTACATGAAGATTGCTTTCCTCTTTGTAGTAGTACAAGCTACAAGGCTATTTCACTAACGCTTTCAGCAGAAGAAGCACGCTCTCTCTCTCAAAGAGAGAATAATTACTTACGGACTCTTCATTTTCTTCTGTGTTTTGTGCACACAGCATTACACTTCCAATGGTAAGTTACTGGTTTATAACCTTCTCTGCTCTAAATCATTTCCCAAGTACGCCACACTGATCACTACAAATCAATTTCTGTGATGTGCTTCCAACAAAACAGCCCTCCATCACCAATGTTTAATTAGGCTCTATGAAAAGCAAGATGCTGCTACAAGCTGCACGGTCAGAACTGTAAAGACCATGGGGAAAAATAGCTGCCTGGAGAGGGGCAAGAAAACAATCTCATTGGGAAGATCATCTGACCTGTGCAATGCAGATTATTACAGGAGACAGGTCATTTTCTCAGTGCTTAGCAACAGCAGCCACTGGGGTAAAAACCAGGTCAGCATTTTATCAGCATTACCGAAGGTATGAGGGAGGGCTTAATAGACTGGGAGCCTTTTTTGTCACAGCGTAATGGCATGTCTGTTTGGCACAGTCAGCAGGTGGATGATAATTAACATCAGCTGTTTACAGCTGCTTCTGGGTGGGGAAGGACATATCAGAGAGTCTTACTTTGGAAAATCAGTTCCAGCCAGTCACACCAATTCACACGGGACAAGAAACACTGCTAACACTCAGACAGATCTGAACCTTTCTTTCTGCTCAACAAAATGCACGCAGGGGGAGAGAAAGCAGAAAGAAGTGATGATAAATAGCTAACATTCATGTTAACAGCAAATGGCTGTTGCACTGTACAGGACAGCAATGCCCATGTCTTTTAAGGACTTCTCCTAATGGTAAGAAGAAGAGTTAGGTTATACTCCCAGTGTGGGAACGTAAAAGTGTTTCAAATAAGCTATAGCTCAGGTGCTGCTAAGTGATGCGCAAATCTATTCCCCAAAGCCCTCAAACAAACAGAATGCCTTCCCTTGCCAATCACCACTCAAAACATTAGTTTTTTGCTCAAATTGTCCAGCAACACAAGCACCACCAGCAGCCAGGTCTCCCAGGAGGTAGGAAAGCAGGCCAGGGACACAGAGCTGTGCTCAGGGGCAGCCTGGGCTCTTGCCACCCAGTGCCTTGCTGCAGGAGGGCAGCAGAAGGGAAAAGCAGCACAGGCATGCAGAGAAAACTTGGGAGCATCCAGAGAAACTGACCCCTGCTACATGCTGGGAACAACTAAAATCACCCACACCTCTGCCCGTCTCAGGAGGCACTCCCAGTTTCTGCACTATTGGTTTCAAGTTACTTGAACATTATGTGAACTCGTGTGTGAAACTGCACGAGCTGCCTCAGCAGCCAGGTGTAATACATCCCTATGGGCCGAAAAAGGGAAACCCATTGTTCCTGACCTTAGCTAAAGCCCCCAAGTCCTCAGGCTGGGGGAACATCCACATTTTCTAGGACACCAAACGTAGAAATTTGGAGATTTTCGCAGACGGGACAACATACTGGAGTTGTACAACTAAGCAAAAGTTCAGTCAGGCTTCTGGGATTCTCTCCTTTCATTATGGTCTCAGCCATAAGCAGAAACAAGCTAAAACATCAGAGAGAAAAGCGAGCCAGCATTCTTGAAAACCTACATCAATTCCAGTCTCTCTAAAAGTAGCATTGCCAGCTTCCAGTTTCCCTGTGACTAAGGCATTATTTCAGAACAGTCTTACAAGTTTTTTCTACCTTGCAAAATGACCTCAATACCCTTGTTTTAAAGGCATCTCATTTCCAAAGACCAAAAGAGCCAACAAACCATAAGCAACTTGGAGCATAGGGGTCAGTCACCTCCCCTCCAAATCAAGTAAGCAAATAAACAAAGCCAGTTTTAACAAAGTTGTTTGGTGACTGCAATCAACAGCTCATGGGGACAGTCTCCAGAGCATCCAAAGCGATCTCTTGCAGAAGACAAAATGATCTTGTGTTCCAGAGTACAATAATAAGGTTTAAATTCCTAATCTGCTCCAAGACTTGGGACTTCTACGTGGTATCTACTGTTGACTGCAGACTGGAGAAATGCATTTTATAGTTTACAGTCACTTCTCAGTATTACGTTCCAACATCCTTTCAACCAAGCCATACCCGGAAAAGTTTCAAGTAAAACCAGATGCAAGAAGAACACAGTCAGCTACAACTGACATTCTTCTCAATGTAGAAGCCAATGCAAACCAATCAAATCTCATCTTTCCCCAAACCCAGGGCAAACAAACCTATCCTAGAGAACGGCAGTTCACTTCCTCTGTTTGCTTATTACAGCTCATCGCAAATAATCACCTAGATTTCTAATGAAAAAAGCTTTTTTCTTTTTTTTTTTTTAACATGGAATTTATTTCTAATATTCTCTTAATAATCATGTTCTAATATTATCCTAATAGCAGTAACGTAGAGGGGCACAGTGCACCTGAAGTACCACTGCCATGATTCTCAGAACAGAATCTTAAAAAATTGATCAAAAACATCAAACCAGAACACTGACATTTCTGAGTCCAACTTCACATTTCTATTTAAAGCTTAAACTCAATTTTTAAGATTACCTTTCATTTTTCAAATACCACAATTAAGTGGAGAAGTGCCATTTCCAATTGGCGTTGTTTTGTTTAAAATAAAAGACTCCTGGAGTCTATGACAGAGCCTGCAATTGCCACTGTACTGCATAGGCAGGAACAGCATCAGAGCTGAGGCTCAAATCGCTGAAGGATTTGAGAGTTCAAACAAGCCTAACAATAATGTCAGTAATTATTTATCTGGACTGCCATCATGCCTAGGAGCCTGTGTAAAAGACTGGAAAACGATCTGTTTTGTTTAAATGTACATTAAATAACACAGAAGGGGAACAAAAAAAGGGGTCTTAGGTTTCCAGGTCTCCCTCAGGATACCCATGCAGGCAAGTGCTCCCTTGGGGGGTGGTCACTGCTTTGAAACAGCCACACTAACTGGCATCTGAAAGACAAGCCCCACACGGGCAGCACATCTATAGGACATTTCCTTAACGGACCTAAAAAAAAAAACAAACCTTTTTTTTTCTTTTTTAATTTCCAATTTTAATTACCTAAATCTCAATATTCCTGAGAGAGGTATTCTGTGTGTTAGCAATCTATTCTGATTTTTCCCCCCCACTTCTTTTTTGTAATCAATCCCAACATGAAATGAAGATGAAAATGAGCTTTTGATTCTACACTGTCTTGACAAATATCAAGAGAACAACAGACATGGGACATACATCAAAACAGCCCAAACATCAGATGTTCTTGCACTCAGCCACAAAGACTGCAGCCCTTCTTTTTGTGCATTTGACACAGCCTTCCACAGCTCTCTGTTGTGTTCCCTTATGGATGCTGCCTTTTCAATCTTTAAACCCAGGCCTAAATTAAAATCACAATTTCTTACAAGTGTTTTAATTTTTGGAGACGTAAACCTCAGATGTTGTGCACAGCGCTTTGTTCTGCAACGGCAATCAGATGGTATTTCATAAAGAGCGGATTTATGAGAGTACCACTTTTTTCCCCCTGTTGTACTTCTCTGGAAGAAAAAGGAACTACTTCTGCTTTTAAGAAATGCATAAATGCAGACTGGCTAACAAACAGAGGTTTTAAGCACTGCATATTTTTAATTTTGTGTATTCTTCCACATACCACAGAATAAGAATTCAACCCTACTGCAAAGCGTGTTGACAAACCAGCAGGATGCGGGTGGCCTGCAGCACAGAGCAGGTTCCCCAGCCTGCAGCTCATTTTAGCAACTCTCATCCCAGGGCTGTCTGGACTGAGCTGAGGCTGGACAAGGTGTGCAGGCAGCAGCGCTGTGTTTCCTAGCTCTTCTTTACCCTAAGGTCCTCTAGTCCCGGTGACATACAGCTGTAAAGCCTATGTCCCTGTTCTGAAGAGCAGCTGTATGTGTTGAAAACACTTGTGTTAATAGGAAAGACTAAGTTTTAAATCAGTTGGATATTGCCATAAGCTTCCACTTTAAAATAGAAAATGTTGATGCTGACTCACACTAGCTAATAAATATTCAGTATCTTTTTTGCCAAGAGCTCCCAGAGAAATAAGAGGCTATTTATCGTGAGTAAAGACAAAATCTGTTAGCAAATGTTACATCGACTGTCAGACCAGTCTCAGGCTGGGCTTTTCCACAGGACCAGAGAGGGTTATTCCATTTAGTGGACCCCCACGACTGTTATTTTCAACGCGCATAACCCCTCTCCCATACTGATGGTATTTTTATTACTGCTCATCTCTTTTCCCTTTGTGTTCTGCTTACAGTGGCTTCTTTTTCAGATTAAAAATCCAGTCTTTTTTTCCATGTTGAGAGCAGGGTTTTGTTTTTCACTCCATCTTTAACAGTAGCTGTTGTGAAGGGAAACCCCCAGCAGGTTCCCATTGTGCCAGAGCAGGATGCATTCTGGCTTGAGTCCCAACTAAAAGATGCTAACCATGCCTAACATTTGTTGTGTGGGGAGGCAATGACCTCATTTTAAGTGAGGAACTTACGTTACTTCCATTTGGAAACATGCTCAGTAAAACTAGTCCTGCAGCAGCATGAGATGACCTGAGAAAACAGATGATACAATTTCTACTTATTTTGATAAGAGTGGGCTTACAGAAACTGATATTTTTCTTTGCTGCAATGCCCAGCAAGGCCCTGATGAGTACGAAGCATACACTGCAAACAAGGTCCTCAGCATATATTAAGATTTTGTTCTTACGTTAATTTAGAATTTTCATTCAGGCAAATATGTTACACTCAATTGGAAAAGGATGAAATTTTATTTCAGTTAAATATTACTGACCAGTTAACAGCAATGACTGAACCAAGAGACATAAACAGGCCACGTGATCTTCTCCAGGAGATTATTCACCCATTCTCCCTACTACCTCACAACTATATATGCATCAGAAAATTTCACTTGTATCTTCTTCAACAGAAAGGAGGTTGGTTGGACTGGATGATAAAATGCTGCTCTCTGTGCAAACAGCTACAGCTTTATGTACCACATTGCCATACATGTTTTCTTTTGATAAGACCGTGACAGCCTGGGGCCAACTGCTATCTGCAGTTCTGCTTTTAATTATCCTTCAGAGAGATGCTCTTGGGATCCCAGCCCTAAACACAACCACAGGGCAAGAGGAAACGCTTTTTTCCTACTGCCTGACAATTCAAAGGATACATCCTTTGGCTAAGAAAAGCTACCTTCTTTGAATTTGACTGCTGAATGAGAAATCATGTCATTGTTGTCAAATACCAAACAAATCCCTCTACTCATTTGCCCCATCATGCAACTTAATCATCAGCTTTCTTTGATCGTATATTGTACTGCACATGATAAGTTAGCCAAAATATTTTACTATTTACTATGTTCCCATAACCAATCCAATTCTAGCTATATAACTATGATCTGATTTCCATAAGATTAAAAAAAAAATACAGTTCTCAGGCTGCGTGAAACCCTTCTTCTTGGTCAGACTACAATATCTCATTTCTGCCACAACTGTATCTGACTCCATAAGCAACTGTACTTGCAACAACAGTCTCTAGCTCTGAGCAACAGTCAATTTAACAAGCTTGTAGAGAGAATAAAATTTTTTACTCACAGTTGCACACATTTAAGTCCTAAGCGGAGCTTAAAAGGTGCACTTAAGATTCAGCTCCTACCTTCTAGAAATCTTCAATCAAAACATAAAAACGTCCAAGAAAAAGAAGTCTCTTTCCCTGTTGGACCATAAGACAAAATAAGGCTGACGCAAAGATTTAGTATACATCAATGTCAAGATCACTTACAAATTCCTAGCTGTCTCTGCCAAATGCTGAATCTGTGCTCAGTTACCACTGGAAATGAGCCCCCTGTGTGGGAGCAGACGACTGAAAAGGATCCAGACCCGGAGACATTCAGGTTGGTGCACACAAAGAAATTTCACAGCTTCCAGTGCAAGAGGTGTTCATGACCACCTCTAACAGTATATAGAGGCCTAGAGTGAGTGGTTTGCGTGTAATGACAAATAGCTCCTGTAAAACTGCACCTCTCATGCACCCCTCCTACTGCACTAATCTAGCCAGTGATGAGACTAATACAGCCCCAGCTGTCTTTAAATGCCTTAATGACCGCTTCCTAAGGGAACTCAAACACAGGATGGAAATGGAAAGTAGCTGTTGTACTTTTCAGTTTCTGCAAAGAGCAAAGTGTGTAATTTCCAAGGCACAAGAGACATACAGACTAAGATGGGAAACACTTGCCCAACGTCCACACTACATGGGTGTTACATTCAAATGTTATACACGTTGAAAATCTCCCTCAAAGATATTGTCTCCTTGTTACCTGTCACCACAATTGTGTGTCATCACTGATATCCAACAAATTCAGAACAATTTACCTGAAGTTCTAGCAAAATCAATGTCTGAAAGACCAACAGAAAGCACTTGAACTGCATTGAAAGAATCTCATAAGGCCTGTGTTTGGACAGCAGACAAAGGTCTATGTAACTCAAAATCTTCACTGCCTCTGTACAGATGAAGTTTTGAGACTTTGAAACCTAGTTTTTATGTGTCAGCTTCCCCTAAAGAATTCATGAAAAACGTTTACAAGCATGCGTACTAAATTAATAGCACCAAAAGCAAGGTCCAGATTTTTAAGAACTACAAATCAATGTACACCTGCATAACAAACCATACACAAATGTCTTTTAATGAGAAGATGCAGATGTTTTCAGTACTGACTTTTCAGCTGTCAGACTGCCCTGCATTAAAATACAAACTTGAATGACAAAGTAAATTGGGACACACTGTTCAAGAGCACTAAACCAGAGTAATTGCTGTTTTCACCAGTGAATCCCTGTGCTGCACTGGGAGTGAGCAAACAGCCAAAGAATCCTGCTCTTTGTGATCAACTCAAATATATCATCAATAAAAAGCATCCAGTATAGTTAAGGGCGAAAAGATTCTGCATCTAAAATTCTGCATCTAAAATTCAAGACTTTAGTCTGACAGCTTCAGCTTCTGAAAGTTTGTTCCAAACTCTGAAAAGCAACTCCTGGGTCTGTAATGACTCATCTCTTACTCTCTGAAGTTTTGTTATCATGCACTTACAAGTATAAAATAAAATCACTGACTTTCATAACTTGCTATTGCAGTCACAAAGAGCTAGTGAAGAGCTGGATGTGCTTGGAGGGTTTCTTCTTATGTTTATATTCACCTCAGATAACAACTCATAAGACAAGGTAGATGAGATGCCATTGATCTACTCTTTGCTATTTTTTCTCTCTCAGAAACTGAGTACCCAGTGAGCATGGAAGGAATATCAGCACATCCTAAGCTCAAATTTAAAGCCATTTCCACACCAAAGTCATGTTGTTCAGATAACAGAGGCATGAGTTGGTCTACCTCGTGTTCTCGGCGTGCACCTGAGATCAAGATCAAGAAAGGTGAGGAAAAAAACCAATCAGCAACCCTCTTCAAAACATTTTTGAAGTGTAGTAATTTGTAATTTCAGATACATCCCTCTGAAGTTAATGGAAAAAAAAAAACTGAGTATGCGCCTAAATCAGGTAATATTGCTAATTTTAAGGAGAGGTTTTATTCACATGAGTTCTTTACAAAAATACTATGTAAATATGCTTCAGTCAGTTGTAGCAACGTGGAAGTTACTGGTAATAAAACAGAGCAAGCTGTATGCATAACACAACTATTCCCTAATAACACTGTAGTAAATGAGCTTTATAAACTGTAAATGGGTTATCTAACCCCTTCTGTAGCTAGACAAACTATTAAGAGCTTTTCTATGAGCTGGAAGTTTCCTGCTCACTTTTGACTGTATCCTTCATTCAAAACAAAAATAATTCTGCCTTGAAAGTTAAGAGGCATTTGAATGGCTACTTGCAAAGCCTATCTACTATGGTTTAAAAGCTTTGATACTCCGCTCAGGATCCTCATAGGATTCACAAACCTCTACTGGTTTCTGAGTGCCAACAACCATTAGAGGTTTGCCAGTAGGGGTTATAACCTCAGAAGCAAAGCATCTCTTCCAATTTACACACCTCAATACCTTGTTAAGGAGAGACTTTGGTTGGAAAACCCCCATGTGCTCCACGTGACAGAATCAGAAGGATCAGAGGGAATTATCTAAAAAGTTTTGAGGTACTAAGAGGGCTTCTGGGGCAAGATTTGCAACACAGCACATAAACTGTGTTAACAGTCAGTTCTGTAGGGCTGGTTACAAGCGTCACGTGAGCTTTGTAACAGCAGTTTACCTTAGCAGAGCTTGTAACGCTTCACAGAACAGTCTGTCCTGACACCTCTTTGTAGATTGACTGTGAAATATATATGGCCTAGGCCAACGTGATGCAATCAGTGGAACCACTAAAGCTAGGAATCCACTGCAGATTTGAAGGTGCCATTTTTGCACGGTCGCTTTGCAGTAACAGGACTGAACCAGCATGATTCTGCCCTTCAAAGCCACTATGCACTAAAGGTTTGGAGTCCTTTAGGAGAACGCCGATGACCTGAACATCAAAGGAGGTGCTTCAAGATTTTTGACAAAAATAAAAGTAACAGAACTGTCTGAATGTTTTACTTCTCCTTAACCTTATGAGTCTGTTATTGAGAATCAGCACTGTTTCTGAGCAAGATAATATACTTGGAAAATAATATTGTTTAATCAAGTAATTGTATCTCCCGAACGAGTAAACAATTTTCAAACTGGTCTAAAAAGCTTTCCTTTCAGTATTTTAATAAGCATAAATTTAGAATTAGCTTTTACTGATAGCATTAAAGTGAAGATTAGTTTATTATATGCTTACAGAAATAGGCTATGGCCGACTGCTACCTACCAGCCCGATAGGAATTTCCTCTACCATTTGATGAGAGAATAAGCCATTGGTATGCAGTGTTAATTAACAATATTGCTTCTGAACAGCAAATCTACAAGATAAACAAGTAATGACGAAGATTACATTTCTCCCTTACACCTAAAACACACATGGCAACCTACAGGAGATCTATATATACATGGAATGAGAATTAGAATCTACCATAAGCATCGCCACCAGAACACTTGCAAATATATTCCGAACCCCTTCTCCATAGCTGAACTCCATTTCTAAAAGCTACTACACCTTCAACAGGCAAGCAGTGCATATACTAATGGAATCAACAGTTTCTAAGCACAAAACCCCATAAAGCAATGGCAACGGTGCCCTCCTGGAGCACTGCTGCAGACCACACATTGCCGGCCCATGGCTCAAGGGCTGCAGCATTTCCTTTCACTCTGTTTTGCAAGCTGCGACACACCAACCGTCAGGGCTGCACTGAGGGCTGTACTGCTGAGGTTCATATAAAGCATCAGAAAAAAGGTTTATCATCAGAAGTTTGTGTGAAAAGACAGGAGAGCGTAAATAATATCTGCAGGACTGAAAAACGGAAGAGTTTAATCAAGTGCCATAAAATATCAGAATCCAATAAAACCTTCTCCTACGAGAGAGTTGTTTCACAAAGAAAAACCCTGGAATAAATGTCATCTTATTTTTGAAATTCCTGGTGGCAATTAATTTTCAGACAAGGGGAGTATCACCAGAAAATGCTCAGCATTTCCAAGATAGATTTCAGCAGGGAGCAACAACCCAGTTCTGTGTTGCCAGGAGGTGAACCAAACCATACATATTTAAGAGAATTCACTACAGCATTATTCCTGAGCACAAAGCTATTGCTGACATGGAAATTCGCTAATAAAGTGCTGGGTGCTATCATCGGTAATGTTTCCAGCTACGGAAAATACTGCCACTAACTGATGTTTCCAGAAAACTTGGCACTCATCAGTATTAATAACAGGATACCACACTTTCTCAGGAACCTGTATTTTAGTTCTCCAGCAAAGCTGCATCAACAGTGGTTGCTCTAACTTCGTGCTCTTTAACTGCCGTGAATAACTCAATCCAGGCCAGTTCCCAGGGCACAGGGATGCCATTTCACAGCAGCTTACTCACAGCAGGAATTTTTAAAGCACACAGGGAGCACCTTGGAGGTCAGTGGGACTACCCCAGAGAGTAAGAGCGATACGGGTGCCTCCTTACAGGTCACTACCAGCACAGTAGTAGCAGGCTCTTTTTTCAGTTTAACTGACCTATGTATAATCAGTAAAGCAGCTGCGTTATTTGACAAAATACCCATTAAGAATGTACTTAACACTGGGCTTTTTATTATTATCATTTTATCCAAAATATGCAAGATTGGCTAAATCATTTCAGTGAAGAAAACTGTTACGTTCACTCAGGTTAGTTAAGGCTCCGATCACCAAACAGAACATTACAAAATGTTTCTGCAATTTAATAAGCACCTTTATCTGTAGAGTGCCCTGAACAGAATGCAGTTATTCAGAAGAGAGAACAAATACTTCCATGTACCATTTGACTGCTGCTGCAGCAGCCTATACCATAACCCAAGTGTCAGAACACAACATACACAAGCCTAAACATACCTCTTCCTACATCCACTTTTTTGCTTCATACAATCACAGACTTAAAACACTAATCTAAAAAAGCTCAATACACAGATTTCACTCAATGCAGAATCTTCAAATGCTTACTTGTTCTGGAAAGCATTCTCCCTCTTCCACTGCCATTTTCTGTGGCCAGATATGAAACCTGATGATTCAATTAGTTAACATTTTGGATACTGCACAACTGCTAAAAATAGCAGCCTCAGGAAGTGTTTTTCTTTCTCTCTCTTTTTTTTTTTTTTTTTTAAAGAACTAAGCACAGTGACTTGTTAGTATTCCCTTGGCTATTTAAATGGCAAAGGACAAGTGATTGTAAGACTATGAAGTTAGTAACAGAGCGTGTCCCAGGATTCCTGGCTCACTTACCATATTTGCAGCCTCCAATCATTCCCCGTGCATGCAGTCATGATCTGTGGAATACCCAAAATAGCTGCAACATCAGCTGATCAGAAAACCACTGCTGCTTGGAATCACTCATGAAACGAGCTTTTGTCATTCTGCTTATCAGCTCTTTCTAATGCAGACTACTTTGAACTATTTCTAAAGGAAACAATAACACCATTTTACACTCTGTGTGTTTTGAATACCACATATGCCAGCCTCCTACTCCATGGTAATTTTATATTTATTCAGATTTTCTGATGACTAATTGTTATAGATTTACATTGCTGGTTCTAGATGCTATTTTCCTAACTAGAAGGCTGGTTTCTATATACTTCAGGCTCCAAAAGAACTAAAAAGCTGTATCAATAACAAAACTGTTTTGTTTCAGAGGGATGGAAGAAGTCCCCAATTTCATCAAAGCAGACCTTTTCCTTTACAATGGAAGCTATTGCCAACAGGAGGAATTTACTTGCATGCTTCCCTGCAGTTCTTTTGAGGAAAGGAAATGTTTACCTGTCCTCAGCTCACCACAGACACCTGCACAGCACACACTGCTGCTCAGACCCACACTGCCTGTGTGACAACCCACCACAGGCTGTACCCCCACACTGGTAAAGCAGAACAAGGGGTAAGATGAGGACAAAAATAACCAGGCCGTCATGATTTGTCAGACAAGATATGTCCCAGTGCTTTATCCAGAAACATAGAAATAATCTCTCTACAAAATTTCATAAGTTCAGATTTCCGCGAAACATTTCTCCGTGTCTGCATCAACTCAAACTGAGCCACAAGGCAGCAGCTCATTGCTGTTTGGTTATAATGCAGAGCATGCTGCAAGTTATCTGTGCAGTCTTTCGGAAAGCAGAAGATGTGAGGCCTAAATATATTGATAAATAATAACGTGGGCCACACACTCGGGTGATCTAACCTGGAATGACTTCATTAATGTCACTGACAATGCTCTCTAATTATTACCAACTACACGCTGCTTCTCCACAATTGTGCTTATGGCATTTCAGTATCTATGACTAAGATCCACTTCTGCCAGTGACTAAACACTGTTAACTGAAGTTAACAGCAGTCTGCAGGGGTGGAGGAGCCTTCCACCTCAATTTAAGTACAAGATGATGACCAAGTCAGTTCAAATGACTTTACCTCTCTGACACATCTGTGGCACAGCTCCCTGCAGCAGAGATTTCAATCATGCTACTGCGGCAACAGTGTTCTTGTGAGCTACCCCAACAATACACAGCATCCTGAAAACTCCAATTTCGAAAGCTGAATTTAGAGTCACTATTTACTCTGAGGACAGAGTTATTTCAAAACGCTAAAAAAAACATCACAAACAAGACCCAAGGGCATACGGCTACTATCCAGTAGTTGAATTTTCATTTCTAACCAAAGAGAGGCTTGTTCTGAGTGAAAGAACCAGGTGCGTAAATACCTTCCTGTTGCCTTTGAAAACTTGCTCAAGAGCAAGAAAAAAGGAAATCTGATTATTTCCATAGAGGGATTGAAGGGAATCACATGGCATTTAAAACTTGCAGAGTGGTTCTTTGTGGCAATGGAAGTCTTAAGTTGGGCCGTTTTATGGATGCTCACAAGAGCCCCTTCAGCAAAGAGCCCATTGTGGCATGGCGGCCCTTGCCACCAGGCTCCCCTGAACTGCAGCCCCTGCTGGGCACTGTGACTAGGGACAAATAACAGGCAACCTGGCAGCTCTCCCAGAGACAAATCACCAATTCCTTGGAAAGGAGCAACAAAAATTTTCTGGAAAAGGATTCAGCAGCCTCTGTCGGTCTGGTTCACCCAGGGACTGAGCCGCTCACCCCTGGGGCAGCCCTCATCCTGCGTCTGCTGCCAGCAGGGTCTGGGCAGCAGCCCACTCCCCAGCACATCGCTGCCCATGGCCTGCCTGTGCCAGCTGCCACAGCCCCTTTGCCTCCAGCTCACCAGCTCCTGGCTCTTCCACTTCACACACATCTGATGAGATCGGCGGATGACTGGCCCAGATCACTGCCTATTAACGATCCTAGGTCAGGTTGTGACAGGAGAAGATGCCTGATTGTCTCTCCATTAATTTTAAAAGGGCAATGATCAGACTTACAGAAGAACAGCACAAAGAAAAATTAAGAGCTTGCAGCACCAAAAAGTCATCTAAGCACACTGCCCTCCATCAATTCAGCTCTGACAGCTCGTGTCATAAATCATAGTGACACTGTATTTTTTTAACCTCATGGATCAGTTTTACAGAATTCAGGATGAGATCTCGCATGCTATTAATGAAGGGTGATAACGGAAAGGCTCGATACAAATGGCAAATCAATTTGTTACAGACCTTGGGAAAAAAAAAAATTCAGAATCCTTTGGTTACTCTGCATCCCGAATTATGTGACCTGCACATTCCTACAGTCGTTCTTAGCTTGGGAAAGAGAAAGGGCCTTCAACACAGTCATGTACTAAGTAGATATGCAAGAAAAAATAATCATAATCTCAACAATCCATCTCCTCCCCTCTCTGAAAAAGAAGCACCTAACAAAAGCCCTTTACAATTTCAGTTAAATGGCAGATTTGGTACAGATGGAGGGCTCTTTTAAACAGAACAGTGGAAATGTCCTTTTACATCATCACTACTCTGCTCCCAAACCAGATGGAGTGCTTATGATTACTGGCTTGGAAGCAACTTACAAACAAAGCAACACATGGCAGAATTCAGCAGAAAGAAAAACATGGTTTGACATGAGATACAGACAATATAAATATCTTCCCTAGTATGGGAAAGACAAGCTGAAATAGTTTACAATGATCTGAAACTACTGATCCAGATTTTACAAGAAGGATAGAATTTTACCTGCAACTGCAGTGGATGATATTTCATACAGTTCTCAAAGGTAAAGGTATAAGAAGCCCACCAGAACAGAGGACATAACTCTGTAGTATTTCAGGCATTCTTTCAGAGAAGGAATGGTTGACATAATTACCAATGCCTGCTTATGTTGCTCACACCTACGGAGTCCTCAGTTGTAGGAACTTCATATATCTCAGAAAGCAGTGATTGTATCTGAGATACAGAACATAAATACCTAAAATTCTTTGCTAATCACTAAGAAATGGCTAACGTGTGCCTCAACCAAGACTTTAAATTGGCAGTTCAGCTGCAGGTATTACAAAGGCTACGTACAGCACCCAGCAGTGCAGGAAGCGGCTCTCTGGGACCCACAGGCTGCCGGTTCACATGCCAAGTCAGAAAACATGCAGACTGCATACAGTGAAAGAAATGAACCTCATCAGACAAACTGCCCCATTCCTCTAAGACATCCCCCCAGTGTCAAACTCCTCACATCTACGGATCTAGATTCTACCAAGTTACTACTTCGAGAAAAGTACATTTACTCATTGTACTTCAATTATCAGACTTACGGCTACCGAGAACATACAGGCACAGCAAATTAAATAAATAAATCACGTCCTAGTTACAAAAGAGTCAGCATCATCTGGGTACAGAACCAACATCCATCACGAAAATACTATGTTTGCTATACTACAATTCAAACACTGCCAGCCCAGTTCATTTGCTATTAGAAAACAGCCACATAATTAGAAATCTATAGGCAGAAGCATAAAATAAAGAAAAATTGAAAAAATAAGGAGAGAAAAACAATCCTTCATATATTAAGTCAAGCTCATGCAACAAGATTAAAATACTTT
>PPHD01007655.1:0-22797 GCA_002909625.1 Bambusicola thoracicus
TGTAAAGAATTTCCCCCTAACATCCAACCTAAACTTATTCAAAAGTAAATATTAATTTTATAATAATTTTACAATAGCAACTAGCAAGACCATCATGTTGTGAATAAATGCAAGAAATAAATTTCAAATTCTTAAAAGAAGTATTTAGGTTTTGGAAGTATGAGAGGAAAAATAATCAGGGTGGCAGAGATGAAAACAATTCCTGGGTAAGTCAGGTACACTTCTCTATGCATCTAGATATGCTAGTTTCTAAATATGAATACTAGAAAGTGCTGAAGGGTCACATGAAAAAAACTGACTAAAGGTTCTGTTTGTTATGCTGTGAAAAAAACTTTTATAACCCGATTCTATAGGGAAATGCATAGTATAACTCAGAATCTATAATTGCCATTTTTTTCTAGCCTGATTTCCCACAGTAAAACACTTCACCCATAGAAAAAGAAATTGTTCAGTGAAAATGTAACTATTTTCCATAGGCAGCGTCCTATGGGAGATGCAAGGAAAGTTTTTTACTCCTAACTAATATTTAGACAACATAAAGTAGAAGTGACAATCTCAAAAGACAGGCTTTTCTTACTTTTCTCCATCATAATTTCCTAAAGCACTGTTGGAACAATGCTTTATTTCATTGATTTGGTCAAATGCAAACTTTCCATATATTCTAAATGAAAGTATCTTCTCGATGTTAGTTTCTCATTAACCCTTCATGTGGTAACCATCTACAAGCATATCAGTCTAATGGAAGTGTATTGAATTAGAAACTGCGTGAGACAAAGAATCACACAGGACAAAAACTTTTTGGCACTCAGAAAAAAAAATACAAAAAACAAGAAAATCTTGTTTTTTAATGTGAAAATATTCTTCCAATTCTTAGTGAATACAGGTTTTATACATGCTAGAAAAAGATATAATGCAAAAGACAAAGCTTTATGCCCTCAAGAAAATGATCTGTGTTTTTTCTACTGAAGTATCACAGTATATAGTTCACTGTTTATATACCTTCTTAAGTTAGCAGTTCTATGTTCTCTGTCCTAAATTTTAACATTGTGCTGTTGTTGACTTAACTTTTTTACTGCATATTGGTTTTGCAATATATTTATATTGAATTAAAATAAAAATGTTGTACAGAACACAAATACAAAATATTCTAATGAAGTGATATAGGAATACAACCTTCTGATGTGCACCAAAACCATTTGGACAAAGGTTGGACAAAGAAAGACAATAAGGCCTAGAGAGAGAAAATTATCTCATGGAGCATAGTACTGTAACACTTCAGGAGGTAGTAAGAACAGAAATAATTAAGGACTTGGTAGACATATAAATGTATTTGAAATGTACAACATCTCAGCTCACTTTCTTTTGCAACAACCACCCTGCTTCCACACAATCTTAGAGATGGAATCCAGGTATGATAACTTAAGGCACTGATATCAATTGATTTGACGCACAGAGCGAAGTTGTGTGAATGCGTCTCAGTCTGAATATAAAGAAACTGTTACAAAACTCACGTCAGCCTCTGTTCTTACTCAGGTAAAGCTTCCATCATTGAGATATGTAACAAATCTTTAAGTCAGCAGCACACCTGTGAGTGATTGGATATAAGTACATAAAATGCAGATATTTTCTTTACAGCATACATATCTCTAGCTTTGACATCAGCTAACAAAACAGTATTAAGGTGTAGTTTAGTTGCAAGGTTTTGCAACAACATTGTTTGAGAGCATAGAAAAATGGAAATTAAGTTCATGCTAATATATCTTTCTTGATGCTTATCATTCAAGGACAACATTCAAGTGTCCTACTTTTCTGGATTTGAGGAGCATTGGCTATCTTATCACCAGTGAGCTGGTTTTATCCTTTTCCCCCCATGAATTTAATTTAAAGCCCTAGCCCTGCCACCTCCTGCACAAAAATCCTTTTCGTCCTCTGAGAAAATTAGGCACCAGGAGGCCCAGTGCTGTGTAGATCAAGAAACCCAAAATTCTTTCATGATGAAACCAGCCTCCGTATTTATCAGCTGGATCTGCATGTTGAGTGTTCCCTGCTGCTGGAAGAGGAGAACACTACTTGTACTCCTGATCCATTAAGCTAGTGCCCAAAGGTCCTGCAGTCCCTTTTGATTGCTCTTGGACCTCTTTTTACCACTGACATGAAACCAATAATGGACAATAGCCAAAGGACCGTACCAGGTTAGTGGCTTTTGTAATATCTCTCAGTCAGGCCCTAGGGAGGCAGCAGACTTCCCCATGGTCAGCTGTTGTTGCTGCAGCTCAGTGCCACACCAGCATTTGCTCACTCCTCCCTTGCAGAGTGATGGGGGAGAGAATCAGAAGGAGAATATAATGAAGTCAAACTCATGCATTGAGATAAATATGATTTACTAAGACAGAAAAAGGAGGAAAAAAAAGGAGAATCATACTAGTAATTATAACAGTATAATATACGTTTACAAAACAACAGTTTATACAACACAACTGCTCACCACCTGCCAACTGATGCCCAACCAGTCCCTAAGCAGCAGCAGCAGCTGCATGTTCCCATGAGAGCTCTGTCTTGAGTAGCTGTGTCGGTTCCTGTGGCTGGATAGGCCACAGGGGGTGCAGAAGATATTGCTTTCTGCTGAGTGGGTGCCATCACCAGAGCTCCTTGTGAATGGGTTGCAACCTCTGTTGGAAGGGACAGCAACAGCACCCTCCCTGCATACCCTCTTGCAGGTATAGATGTCAAATGAGAAAACTGAAAAGCAGTTATTAGTAGTTTTCCTCTAGTAATGTTTTTGTTGTCTTTCATGATTTGTAAACTTGTTTATGGCTTAGGAACAAAACCTAGAGTGTTCTTATAAAGTACTGATAACACAAAGATAGTGTTTAGAAACCAAACCATCATACCATATAGTCACAAAAGAGTTCTGAAGAGACAGATGAATGTAAGTAATACAAATGGAAAGAGCTGCAGCAGTAAGAAATCCAAATTTATGTATTTGGAAACTGACTGCATTCTCCGAAATCTTGTTATATATGTAGTCCGAAATGTCAAGGGCAAGGAATCAACCAACAAGTTTCAAAACCTCTTTGCTGCTCATAAAGTAGCAGTGACAGCACTGGACGTTACAATATCCGTAATGCCACGTACAATACTATTTGTGTATGCTCATGAAAATTGGATTTAAATTGGAAAGTTGCTTTCAAGAGCTACTAAGATGGGTGTAGGAATGAAGAACTTATTATTTGACAAGATTTATTGTCACTACCTCTTATTGACCACAATCTAAGAGGGCACGAAAGTATACTAAATCAGCTACAGAACAATGGCAGTGTAATAGCATATGACTATTAATTGAATATGACAGATTTATCTTCACAACCAGAACAAAGTCTTCAGACTTTCTTATGAGGTCATGATAAACTATGTGGATGATGAGGTCTTTGATGGTATGATTTCAGAGTTTTAAGATGTTATTCTATGAATTTGAAAGTGATTTCAGTTGAAATACAAGCTTGGCTTTGTAATAGGGAATGGGCATGTGAACCCCAAATTCTTTGGAGCTCATTGTATGAACTTAGATATATTCAATAAAAAGTGAATTATTCCCGTTATCCATCAACAGAGCTGCATGCAGCAACAATGTTTTCCTGTTGCAGTAGTATAATGCAACCATTCATCATATTGTTCCAAAATACCTGTTCTCCAAGGTTCTTTCTCCAAGAAATATTGTATCTAAACCTGTAGAATTAATTACAATAGTAACTTACAGCAGAGCGAGCAGAAAGCAGTATTATGAGTCTGTAGCTAAAAGGTGCCTGTAACTATAGTCTCTGAAATTCTTCATCCTTTGGGATATAAATAATTTTTTTGAGTTTGTAGAATGCATGTGAAAAAGCTTTCTACAGTGCCCTTGGATCTCAGATGGGAGTGAATCATCAGAAAGAAGAAACTGTCTGGACCATCTCCCCTATTAGGAAAGGCTGAGTGACCTGGGTCTGTTCATCCTTGAGAAAAGAAGACTGAGAGGTGATCTTACTAATGTTTATAAATATCCTAAGTGTGGGAGTCAAAAGGACTTGGCCAACTTCTTTTCATCAGTCTGTGGGGACAAGACCAGGGGAAACAGCCATAAACTGGAGCATAGGAAGTTCCCCCCCAATATGCAAAGGAACTTCTTCACACTGAGGGTGACAGAGCACTGGGGCAAGCTGCCTGGAGAGGTTGTGGATTCTCCTTCTCTGGAGATATTCAAGACCCTCCAGAATGCCTACCTATGCAGCATGCTGTAAGGGGCCTGCTTTGCAGGGGGGTTGGACTGGATGATTCCTAGAGGTCCCTTCCAGCCCCTATGAGTCTGTGATTCTCTGCTGCAGTTGTCAACACTGAGTTAAGTAGTGTAAGGTAATGGCGTGTTGTGCCACACCAACATTTTATAGAGGCAAAAGAGACTTTCTGCCCTTCACAAGGATGGATTCAATTCTTGTAGAATACTTCTGAAGAGAGAAGGTCGATGACCTTTTTTTGTGGTTTGTGTACTTTGAAATGATCCTAGCTAACACAGATTCAGAATTAACTAACTCCACAACGCTCACTCTCTCCAGTAACAAATGTCATAATATTCAAATAGACACATTTTCAAGTGACTAGAAACACAAAAGGCCTGAATTCTTTCACTAGCAACAAGTGTAGAGCTGACCGTATGAAAGAGGTACCTAAATGATTTTAACCTCTGTGTCTTCATTCTACAGCTGTGAAGCACTAATAATTCCAGTTTGCCCAATGGGAAAATGACATTTAGATTCTTAAATAACGGCAGGGTAATTGATCTCTAATTGGCAACAATAGCTAAAACATTTAGTGTGCTCTGGGAGTTGTTCAACATACTAATATTCATTGAAATTCTACATAAGATGTGGTGGACCTCAGCCATGCACTAGGCACACTGCAGCCATAAGCACCAAATCATGATTTATATTCTCAGTATAGAATTTTTTCAGGAGTCTTTCCATTCCCTGCACTCCCTAGAAAATAAATTTTCAGAACTTATAATTTTTAATGAATTAGAATTGTGTTTTTCTGACCAAATCTGGTACAAATTCATATGACCTCCACCTTAAATGAGGAATCAATCTGATTTTTGTCACAGTGTTCCTTTTTTCATTGATAAACAATATTTCACAATAAAATAAATTATTGCAAAACATTTTAATACATTATTAATACAAATAAATTTCCTTCCTTTTTGACACCAGTATCACTGCTTACTCCTTCAGGAACAGGCTCCTGCATGGCTTCACAGGGAGATGTGTACTGTGCAGTGGCTACATGGGGATGGTCTGCTCTTCCATGTGCCTCTCCTGGGCTGCAGGGAACTGCTGCTGTGTGCATGGAGCTCCTCCTGCTCTCCTCTTTCACTGACCTCGATGCCTGCAGGGCTGCTCTGTCACAACTCTCACTCCTCTCTCCCAGCTGCTGCTTCATAACATTATTTCACTTCCTTATATCTGCTCTGCCAGAGCACACCCAGCATCACTCATGGCTCAGCTCAAGCAGTGATGGGTCCCTTTTGGAGCAGTTAGAGCTCTGAGCTGAAATGGGGCAGTAGTAGGCTCTGTTTGCATTGGCCACCCCTGCAGCCCCACCCCACTGCCAAAACTTTAACATATAAATCATCACTTTACATGTTAGAGGACTGCAGTTTCCATGCACCACAACTTTTTAGAAATCATTGAAAAAACTCATTTTTTCTCCAGTTATCTTTGTGGTAACCTTGTAGCTATGATCACATTTCATTTTCAGTTTATATATTTTTTAAATAGTTTATTACTTTATGTTTATATATAACATACAAACAGTTGTGTTAAAAAGTAGTAGGATATTGAGACTGGAATGTGCAGGTTGCAAAATCTCAGTGAAACCACAGTAATAGTTTCATTGTTAGTATCTGAGGAGTCAACAGATCTCTCCGAGGACAATAGTTGGGCCCTGTGGCTAAGAGTATAGTGGTAAATAAAAGATGCCAAAAACTGTTCACTGTTTCTGAGACAAAAATGGCACAAAAGAAGTGGTTAACAGCAGAATTGCTTCTGTGGATTAGCTCTTGGCATGTGCTCTCTGGGACAAAGTTTCTGTGCAATTCATGGCAGCCTGCTAGATGATGTTGCCCAAGGCTATGTGAAGGACCATGTCAATGACACAGCAAGTTGTCATAGCAGACAACAATCTTGACTGCATTACAAAAATAACTGTGATACCCTTTCAAGCCTGACTATGTTGTATTCATTTGTATGGACAGGACAGGACCTATGAAACAAACAGTAAAAGAGAGGGGTTTAACACTTGCAGAGCATTAACTGGTCTTGGGCTGAAGGAAAGATTACAATGTGCTATGAAATTGTTTCTGTTGTTTTTCTCGTTCTTCTGAGAACTACAAATTTTAAAATCCTAGAGATCTTTTGATGGACTCTAAGTAGCAAGTTTTTTATCTACTTAAGCGCCTTTTTAGGGAAGTATCATACTTAAGCATACTTGCTTAAGTATACTTGCTTAAGTACCATACTTGCAGCATACTTGCTGCAAGATTTTCATCCAGCAGTGGACCTGTCTGATATCCAGCAGTAAGATCCCTTTCTGGGTATTTTTCAAGAAGTCTTACTTAGGGACTGATATAAGTTAATTCTCCTACAGAAAAACCTATGTATTTTGAAGCCAGAGGGAATTTGAGAAATAAAATAGGATTCATGGAAGCAGAAAGCTACAGAAAGTAAACATAGCCATAAATCACATAAAGGAGAGATGTAATAGAATGAGTAAGAATATATCTCAAGCCTAAATCAATACTAGCAAACTAGTCACATAATGTATGTTTGACTCAGTACTGGGTAGTTAAAGTTGACTAAAGTTGACTATGTGGTTAAAAGTAATTGACTTCAAAGTCATAAATATATTCCTCGTGGAAATAACTTATTAGCCATATTATACCTTTATTGAAGTATTCATAGAAAATGCAAATTATCACTGAAGAATTTTACTTATTTTTATGTTTTTATCCACAGTGAGAGGAGAGTTGCCATGACTGCATCTTATAGAACTTAATAACTTGAATCCAGCTGAAAAATAAATGAGAAAATAACCACAAAAAAAAACAGCAAATAAAAGAAAAAGATATGGCCTACCATGGTTTGGAATATGACCAAGATAAAACAGAACTGTAGCTTAAGGAAAACTTTGTTTACTTTTTAAAAAATACTAAGCAACTTTTATTTATATCTCAATAGCACTCCAGAGATAAATTCTGAGAGAGAACCATGATCTTGAGCTATAAATCATTGTGAGTGATTTCCTCAAAGCTCAAAGAAAAAAGGAAGGTTTTTGTTTTTTGTTTTTTTTTTGGTTCTACAGCCATAGCTGATGCAAATAATTCTAGATAGATAACTTTTTTCTTTCAACTTCTTTGGAATTTACTCCTTAGTGACATTGCAATACTTGCAAATGTGAATGTATAAGTAGATATACCATTTTTCTTAATGCATTTATGTAGTGTATCAATGCTTACAGTATGTCCTGAGATCTTTTCATACTTCAGTCTGGAATTATTCACTTTTAATCATAAAAATAATATGCTATTAAATACATTAATGGTATTGCAAGGCTGTTTACGTATGATGAGCAAACTCTGAGAACCACTTCAGTGTGGGTCCCAGGCAATAGTGATAATTGGTTACCTACATGGTTTGTACACGAAGCATTTCAGAGTAATCTTATGTGACGGTTTGATATCTTAAAAGTCCACTGGCTATTTTGTAAAATTTTTATTTTTGACACCTAATGCACTTATAGGCAAACAATTGGCAGTAAAAAAACTAAGTGGAAACCTTTATTTTCTCCTCTTATTTCTCAATATATAAACCAGGAAACAAAGCAAAGCAAAACAAAAATAAAAATAAAAATAAAAATCAGAGGGTACTGTAATTATTTTTGAAGCATTTTCTATAAATTATGAAATATTCTAATCTGTCATTTTTTCAGCTAGCTCTACAGCTAGAAAATGTTCTGTTACTTGAATTCATTGAATTATTCATAAATTTGTAAAAATCAAATCTGAATACATGGCTTTACTTTTTTTTCACTAAAATATTCTGGTTTTCTCTTCAAGAAGAAAACATTACATTTGTTATGTGCTGGATTGTTTAGTCTTGTATCTATCAAGTAGGTGTCTTTAAAAGGAGGTATACACCACTCTGTGAAAATATAATGCTCTGTAAATATGCCAAAAACTATTTTAAAAACAAACTCCTTGGGAACGTTTTTTCTGAAATCATCTCTGTATAATATAAAAATCAATTTGTTTTTTGTTTATTATCATTATTATTATTTTATAGTTTATTATCATAAATTATGCTTATCTGATTTGCAGATGCTGTGGTATGGATTATCTGAACTGCTCAACATCAGCATGATTTCTCTTAAGCAGCCTCTTAAAAATTCTGAAAAGTCAGAAGAGCTATAGATAAAGACAGTTGATTTCCAGATTTTCTTCCATCTGAGACGTGGAGGACATAACAAAGAAAATCAGTGGATGGGCTACGTAATCGAACTTCATGTCATAATTCTGTTTCAAAAGTCTTTCTTAGATTTATTGAAAGATTGAAATCAGGATATTCTGCATAAATAATAGTATTAATTTGTTTTTATTTTTCAGTGAATATGAATCCAGAATTGTCCTCTTTTGAATCCAGATTATTGCTTATGGTTGTAAAAATGAAAAATAGTGCAGAGTGCATATGTTTAAAGGTTTAAATTATACACATTTGAAATATTTTGGCAGTTCTTTTGTTCAAACATGACTTTTTTACTTGTTTGTTTGGTATGGTGATAAAATAAGTAGAAATGTTCATATCTTATGCTGTAATTTTTGAGGATTTTTTCTTTTAGTTATCCTTTCTTTGTAACTGCATTTAAAATTAAAATTTTCTTCTGAACTTATAGTCACTGTCACTCTTTCATTACATTTCCATGAATGTCAAAAACTGAATTTAATAAATGGCTTTTAATTCTATTTTTTTTAACATTAAGTGCGTGAAATGAAGGAAAATGAGATCACCTGTTTCTCTCATTTTATGTATATGGATAGATGTGTCCTGCCTACACTGAATAAGAGTCTTCATTTAACAGAAAAGATGGGAAAAAATCTTAGCAAAACTAAAAGCAGAATAAGAAATGTACATATTCTTTTACATTTCTTTAGCTGCAAAATGCCTGAAGTGGAATAATTTTTAAATAAAATTGAGGACACTGACACTGACAGGGTATGAGTGAATTGAATTATTGATTGACCAGACTACTTTTCAGGAATTACTGATAGCATATCCTCCAGAAAATCTGGCAAACTAGTTGAGGACAAACATATATCTGAAGGACAGACTGGCAATACTACAGGATCAAGTTTATCATTATCTACATGTACAGAGAACATGAAGACTGGGCTTTGGGCACACCTTAACTGACTTTCCAGAGCTAATTCCTATTCATGGCATCTAGACTAACACACACCACAATATGCCTGAATGTGTTTTTCTGCAGATTTGGGCAGCCTGCAGAAAACTTACTATTATCAGCCATCTAGTGACGAGTGGACATGGTGTGTTGCACAGCACCTTTCATTTATATACGCTCTTGGGGACTGATAGTCAAAATTTATCATGTCTCTAAACAAAGCATGCCAGAGACATTTACATGTGGTTGTAAGGCCAAATGGGACAGCACCACTCTCAGCCAGGTACCCATGCTCTCTCCCCCTGACCTGTATTCAGCCTCTCCTCTGGCTCTGGCTCTTCCTGGGTGGCATCAGACAATGCCTGAGGGCGTGCTTGCTGTCTCTGGCCAAGCATCCACTGGGAGCATGCTGACAACAGCATCATGGAAGTGATCCCATTCTGTTTTCTGTTTTATTTAATGATATAACCATAAATCAGAGGGAATTACAGCATTATATCCTTTTCATCTTCTATTAAAGAGAGTTCAGCATTCACCTGATGGGAAATCAGTCTCTCTAGAGAAAAGGTACTGATCATAGATTGATTTCTGAAAAATTCTCAACCTTCTAGAATTTCTACGGAGATGGAAAACTTATTTGTGTTTTACATGCTCCATTCATTTGTAGAGCATGTCTTCAGTTGGAGCAATTAGTATTTCCCCATTACAGTAATGTCTGTGAAACTGAATTACATCAGACTTTTATAATACAATTCTCTTTTAGCTCCCAAGACCATTGGACATTGCTATTCCTTCCTTACTTTTGACATGAGCACATAAGACACTTAAAACCTCTTTATTAACTCAGAACTTAATGCTTTCCTCTCTGCCCTATTCATAACCTTTTTTTCTGGATAACATTTTCTTGGTAGGAAGCAGGAGGTATTGTTCTATTACACTGTCTCTGCTACATGAATTAAATATGATTAAACAGATGGCAAGGTTTCACTGTAATAGTGATTGCTCCTGAGAGTAACAGAATAATGAGAGTACCTTTTAACAAATATCCAGTTTAAGACTGTATACTCAGGAAAGACCTTGTAGACTGCACAAGGCCAATATTTGTAGTATTTTTCAGCTCACTCACTGTGTTGTCCTTCCTCATTATACATTAGTTTACTGGTTTTTCAAAAAGGTTTAAGAAACTATACTGATTATGAAAACTACTTCTCTCCTCCAGGCTGAACAGCCCCAGCTCTCTCAGCCTGTCCTTGTAGGGGAGATGTTCCATCCCTTGGATCATTTTTGTGGCCTTCCTCTGGATGTGTTCCAACAGGACCACATCGCTGCTGTACTGAGGACTGCACAACTGGCTGCAGTATTCCAGGTGAGGTCTCAACATCACAGAGTAGAGGAGCAGAATCACCTTCCTCAACCTGCTGGCCACACTTCTTTTGATGCAGCTCAGGATACAGTTAGCTTCCTGGTCTGCAAGGGCATACTGACTCATGTACAGGGTCAACTTGTACAGCTTGCCATCCACCAGTACTTCCAAGCCCTGTTTAGCAGAGCTGTGCTCTATCCTTACGTTCACAGTTTAGGGGTGGTTAGTAAGGAATAGTGGGGGTTGCCATTACCCAGGTGCAAGACCTTACACTTGGCTTTGTTCAATTTCATAAGGTTCTCCTAGGCCCACTGTTCAAACCCATCTAGGTCTCTCTAGATGGCATCCCATCCCTTAGGCATGACGACTGCACCACACAGCTTGGTAAACTTGCTGAGGGTGCAGCTGACCCCATTGTCAATGTCATTGATGAAGATATTAAAGAACACTAATCCTATCTGGACATAGAACCATTGATCACCACTCTCTGGGTGCAGTCTTGTAACCAGTTCTTCATCCATCGAACAGCCAAAATCATATCTTTCCAGTTTGGAGAGAATGATGCTGTGGGGGACTGTCAAAGGCCTTACTAAAGTCCAGATAGATCACATCAGTAACTCTTCCATTGTCCACTGACACAGTTATATCTCATAAAAAGCAGCAAGGTTGGTCAGGCAGGATCTGCCTTTGGGAAAGTCATGCTGATTCCCCCATATTGCCTGCCTTCTACGTGTCTTAGCATAGCTTCCAGGAAGGTCTGTTCCATGATCTTCCCTGGCACAGAGGACAGTCTAACAGGTCGTTAATCAGTCATCCTTTCTACCTATTTTAAATATGAATATGACATTGCCTTTTTTTTCAGTCACAGAGTTTTCACCTGACCACCATGACTTTTCAAACATCATCAAGAGTGGCTTGACAACTGTGTCTGCCAATTCCCTTGGGACTCAGGGATACATTTCATTGAGACCCATAGACTTATGAATTTTCAGGTTTCTCAGGCAGTCATGAATGTGATCTTCATTTACAGCAGGAAGGGCACTGCTTCCTTGGTACCTGCCCTCCAAACCGTACACTCAAGGACTGTGTGTAGAGCGGTCACCAATGAAGACTGAGGCAAAAAAGTAGTTGAATTCCTCAGCCTTCTCCTGGTCCATTGTTACTAGCCTGCCTGTATTGTTCACTAGTGAGGGTATGCCCTCCTGGACCTTCCTTTTTGGATTGATGTACATACAGAAGTCTTTCTTATTTCTCTTTACTCTCCTTGCAAAACTCAGTTCCAGATAGGCCTTGGTTTTCCTCATCCCATCCCTACATAGCCTAGCAGAATCCCTATACTCCTCCAAGGTTTCCTGTCCCTGCTTCCACTGCCTATGCATTTTCTTTTTGCTCTCCAGTTTGACCAGTTAAGTCATGCTGGTCTCTTGCCTTCCTTTCCTGACCTTCTCCACCTGCGGATAGAGCATTTATTCTCTAAGGACAGCTTCCTTACCGATCTGCCATCTCCCTTGTCCTTTGATAGACTCCCAGGGGGTTTTGTTGACTAACTCCCTGAAGTTCTGGAAGTAGGCTTTCCTAAAATTAGCTAAATCTAAGCATCCTGATTTCACTCTTTGCCTATCCAGTATCCCTCAAGGGTATGAATGCAACCATTACATGGTCACTACAGTCCAGGCAGCATCTAATCCTAATGTCACCAATCAGTTCACTTGTGTTGGTGAGCAACAGATCCAGCATTACATCCCCCCTGCTGGAACTGTCTATTGCCTGGCTTAGGAAGTCACTAATTAATCTGGACACAGTGTCAATGGAAATGCATTCTTATGCATCCAGATATTACGTGTTGCATAGACACTCTATTTTTCTTGGAAAAAAAATGCTACGAGTAAGATATACAAAACCTAACAGAAGAATTTTCTAACTTAAGCCATCTGAATTGTCCTCTAGAAAGATACTACTGGCCTGATGGAAGTTTAAGGTTAGACAGTCTCAATACTATTATGTATTTAACACAGTACACACTCAGAGTAGCATGTACTTTTTTTCTTTTTCTTTTTTTTTTTTTTTTTTTTTTTTTTTTGGAGGAACTATGGGAATGTCCTGTCAAAACAGAGAATTTCTATGAGGAACTAGGCTGACATGACTTTAATTTTATCAAGCCATCAGTTTATCTCCCAGATGTTTTTAAGGTAGGATATTAGATTGGTTTTGCTATTCCTTCTCCGAAAGAAGGATCAATAGCAAACATGATGGATAGATAGTGCTAGACAGAGAGTGGTCCTTGTTGTGAAAGATGCTAGTTATGTTTTACCCATGGGGCAAACCTTCATTTCATGAAATTGCTAATACAAAACATCCCTTTCAATCTTCACTTCTTTGAAGGCTTCTCTTCTCTAACTTGCAATTGTAAATATGGCACAGAAACCTCCTGGTTTGAGCGCTGTCAGAGGAAGCGTAATATTTCTAGCTTCAAAGTTGTTTATATCAATGCTGTGTGGAAGTTTATGCTCACATTTCCTTAGCCAGTATTCCTACACAGTGTCCTAAAAGAAATTTGCCTGTTTTTTCTGCAGTTGTCTATTTTACTGCTTTTTACTTTTGCCTTTTCTATAGCTCAACCTAGAGACCTTGTACAGTTCCCCAGACTTTAGCTTTTTTATCTGAATGCATTGTACTGCTGTTAACTGAAATGTCAGTTAGAGTACTGTATAGAAGGATTTATGAAATTACTGTGGTTCTTGCTTCATATTGCATCAAAAAAGGAAGTTCTCTTGTGACCACCCTCTCCCAAACATTTCTGTAGCACTGAGAATAAAAGACAATAAAATTGCTTTTCTACTTTCTGCATTAGCATGCACTGAAAGCTCTTTCAAAGGGATGAAGTGACAACTATACATGAAAAATTTATTCTCTTTTCACCTGAAACACCACATTTTCTTACAGTCTTCTTCTGTTCCTTCCAAGTTGCCTATCAAAAACTGGGAGAAAGCCATCTCAAGACTGAATTTAACAAAAAGAAAACCAAACACACACACACACAAATAAAAATAAGACAGGAATATTTTAGACCTAAACTCTGATTTTGATAATTTATAATACTTTATTTATATATTTATTTATTTATCATATTCTAATTCATAGAAATATATCTAAACAAATAATCGAAGTGAGATGGTAGCACATGTAATAAAAAAAAAAAAAAGACACATAAGCTATAGAACTGAAGCATCCTATTCTCACATGGTTTAAAGGTTAATATTCAAAAATTCAGCTCACTTCATCAGGTCATAATTGCATTTAAAAAAACTGGGTAGCTGAACACTTATTGTTTCTGATTTTGTATTGCAGATTCTCTTCATGATTGCAAGTACATTTTCTTATATAACCTTGATTTATGTGTAATTAGAATTCTTAATGTTGTAGAGAGGTGTTTCAGCATACATGTTTTTTTAAGCCCTTTAAATTAAGAGTTGCATTGTTGGCTAATATAAAGCTACAAAACGGGAATATAAAAGTGCCTGATTTCATATAGTCCCCATTTCATGTAATACACTCTGGTCAGCAGTGTAGAGCAGACAGAAACGTGATGAGGAATTAGACCTCTCATATTCAACATCTGTCTCCTCTATTTTTTTTTCCTTACAATCTGTTCCATTCCCACTTCTACTTGACGTCCTTACACATTTGCTTTCAGAAAGTAGTGATTACTTCTCTCATTATGCACATGGCTACTTCTCTAAGTTTCATGGACAGTAAGAAAAAAATCAATCTTGGAATAGTTCCAGTGACCTCAAATGAAACTCTCTAAGGATACATTTGTCTCTCTGTTAGTTTAGATTTCCTTACTGTTTCCAACTTCTAATTCTGCAGCTGAAATAGGAAACTGCTTAAAGCTCTGATACTGCCTTGTGAATTTTATACTAGGGCTTTTGGAGGAACAGCCACTTAATATCTCTCCAGTTTTTGTTGCTGCTTTTCAAAGTATTACTGGTCCCACACACTGGCATTTGAGTTGCAAGTACTGCTTCTGACAACAGCTTTTTTAGTATCACCATTTTCTCTTGGAAAACATCAGGAAAACTGGAGAAGTAAAGTGCCATAATAACAGCAAAGTGGATACCCAACAGTTGTGACCCACTGCAGTCATGACATTGCCTTACAGCAGCAATGCTATATGATGGATAGCATTCTGTGGATTCTATTCCAAGTGCACACACCTTCAGTGGTCTTAATTTGTCCCTTTCTGAGCTCTCTTGCTTGAGCTCAGACTTGCTTGCCTGCTAGTGTGACCAGGGATATGCTTCAATGTCTCTACTGCAGAAACAATCAACATTTTCAGGAAATAATCCTAGAAACAGAGGTGCTTGAAGTCCCAATGTCTTGATGCTAGGCTTCAAACTTCAAACTTCAAACCAAATCTGAGTCTACTGAACAATATCACTAGTGTATTCCAAGGCACCAGACTTGTCCTATGACAATTTTGCACAAATGTCTTGCAAATCCATTACAGAAGTCAACACAATTGTTCTTTTGCTAGATCCCATTGTCATATAATGTTTGATACCATCTTAGCAATAGTTACCACACAACTTGAACTGAGATGAGCAGTGTCCCCTTTCCAGAGCCCCTGGAATACACTGTGAATGTTTACCTTACTGTGTCACTTAATGAGCTCTAAATGGCATATAAGTAAAGAACAAGACTCATTTTTCTGATATACTTCAATCCATTCCATAATATTTATATCCAGAACGAACATATCTAAGTTCAAAAAATAACTGAGAGTCAACATAATTTCCAAATGTCATGAAAACAAAATTTTCCTCAGGAAAAAAATCTTACATAGCTGTGTGAATAAAATAATTGTATTTTTAGCATATTTCTAATGCTAATCATCATTGCTATTGCATCTAAGGCTTCTAGCTCATCTCTTTCATTAAAGGATTTCAGAACTCAGTGCTCATTTAAGAGCCCTGACATCTTTATAAGGTGTAAAATTGCTCTACTCTTTTTGGAATATGGATATTAGCAGAAAATTAACTTCTAGGAAAGACTCTGAAAACTGTAACACACTGTTTCCCCTTTCTCTATTTCATGTTTCTGTATATTCTACTTATTCTGTTTTAAACTGGTAATGCTTCAGCCAGTCAGAATTCAGGGATGACTTTTTTTTTCTTCTTTTTCTTTTTTTTTTCTTTTTTTTTTATTTTTTTTACCTAATTCACCCTTACAGCATAGTGGGTATACTTATTTCTCAGTCACTCACTTTCTTGCACTTCTATTTGCATAATGACAGCACAGTTCTGTCTTAGTAATTTACTACAGTATGCAAATGCCCATACTCTGAATTGTAGGCAATCATTATTAGCCAATAAATGTGCAGGGATTTACATTAATCAATGTATGGCTTTCTCATTTACTCTATTGCAGTTACCTAAATCTCATAGCTCTGATTAGCTAACAGAATAATGAAAGCATTTTGAAAGAACAGACATGGAGTGAACTGAATTTTTTAAGTTGCCACATTTTCTAAGGTTTCGTGGACCATGTTGTCTCATGGCTTTTATTACAAAGACTGTACAGATGAGAAAATCATAATAGGTGAAGACTGCACAACAATCTGAGTGAAGGTATGACTGCATATATATTTCTAATATTGAACGTGTTACTTAAGCCTAAAACTAATGGTCATCATCCAAAATATTCTCAGGAAAGCACAGCTGCTTTAAGATACAATAATAATTATGATAATTTTTTTCAGTATTATAGGCTGTCAGCACTCAGTCAACTCTGAAAGAATGACACTGATTTACAAAGGCTTTAAAGAAAGATGTCCAAGCTACAGCATAGGATATCAGCTAAACTCCAGCTCTTAATTGTGTAGGAGCATTTTCAACACTCTGGCCTGTTTGTTCTGGGAGAGATTTAAAGATAAAACATACATTTGTTATAAGTTGATTCATTCTACACTTCAGCAGCACTGAGGGTGATATAACTGAGAAAAAAATCTGCCACAGACAGTAACAAGCACAATTTTTCATTGTAAGGAGACAAATCCTACTCCAGTAATATAAGTTTTCTTTGTTGTTCCCAAAGAACAGAAAGAAGTATAGCTAAGCACACCCATTTGTTTTCCAAAGTGCCTGTGGTTAATTTAGTGAATTCTGACTGACAGAAAATTTTATTATGTAGGTTCTGAACAAGCTGAAAATAAATCAAATAGCTGACAAAATTGAGGATACTCTAGTTTTCAGAGGGCACTTACCCATCTACGGCAGTTCCATCTATCAGCTTTATTTCAGGTCACACACTGAATGATGGTGAGTGTCTAAGAGAGTATCATTGCTTTTTTTGTCATTTCTGCTCATAAAAAAAAAAAGCTGAATGGACTTGGGACAAGACAAAACTGCATGGACATCATCTTATTTCATTATTTCAAAGGTGAAATAATGTACATGAGTAAAATATGCTAGATTGACATGTTAGATAGATGTGACATTTTGTTATAAATATTTAATGTGATAAAATATTTTAAACATTTGAAACAAAAATTCAGTAGCAGAAAAACATACTGTTACATATACATGCTTTTGAAGAAATCCTAGATGTCTGAGGTAAATTAGCATAACTCAGTGAATTAATTCTCTTCACCTCCGTGGCATTGCACCAATTACTAGCTTGGTTAGTGATTTTTTAAAAAATGTTAGCATTATGATCAGTGAAACAATGTCATTAATATGCAATTTTAAAAGTATCATGGAGATTTTTTCTTTTCTTTCAAATTTAATTAATCCAATATGAACTCTCTGAGAGTTACAATTCACTTCACGTGCTTTAGATTACACAGAACCACAGCATCATAGGGATTGGAGATCTGGAGATCATCTAGACTTACCCCATGATAAAGCAGGTTCCCTAGAGTAGATTTCACATGAAAGCATCCAGACGGGCTTTGAAAATCTCCAGAAGAGGACACTCTAAAACCTCTTTGGCTAGTCTGTTCAAGTTTCTGTCACCCTCAAAATAAATATTTTCTTTTGTTCAGCTAGAACTTTCCAGTTTGTGTCCATTGTCATTTGTTCTGTCACCGGGCACCACCAAAAAAAAGCCTGGCTTCATCCACTTGACACCTACCTGTTAAATATTGACAAGCACTGATAATATCCCCTCTCAGTCTTTTCTTCTCCAAACTGACCAGATCCAGCTCTCTCACCCTTTCTTTACACAGGAGATGATCCAGACCCCTAATTACTTTTGTAGCCCTTTGCTGGACTCTCTCTTGAACTCCCAGAACTGCACACAGTAGAAATTCCCTTTCTACTTCTTAGACCATGTTTCATGGCAGCCATGTGTGTCCCATGACACACAGAACTGGGACTACCATGTCCCTCAGTATGTGGCTGCACTACTGGGAGATGAATGTGCTATGTTTTTTTTCTTGTGGTTTTTACAGTTCAATCAGAAAAACTGAATGGGAACTTTATGCACCTGAACTAGTCCAGCCTTGAAGTTAGCTGATGCCACAAGCGGTTGTGTTCCATACTCGCAGTTCTTCTTGGCGTGTATCCTGGATACTGCACAAAGGAGGCATATTCTAGGAACAAAATACATACACATAATAAGGACTGCTATTAAGACAAACACACTTCATGATAAAGTTGGAAAACAAATCCTAATCCAGCATTTCCAAATTTTGGAGTTTCTGATAATTTGATTAAAATCTTTTAAGGCAGAGATGTTATATGTATGTGGAGAATGAAGCAACCTATTCAAGTTCACTGGTGAACATAAAAGAAAGAGAAATTTGAGTTTCCCATATTTTTGTTGCTCACTGCCCTTTCATGAAATGATAGGCTTTGTAGAGCAATCAAGTGCACCTATCCTTTGCCTTGTCTTCAGAGCAGGTTGCAGCCTGGTGAATGGGACCTGCTTTGGGGAGATGAGATGCCTGTGGCTGTGGAAGACTACATCAAGGGCTGATTGGGCCATGAGACTGCCAAAAAATTAGCACATTAGTCTGCCTAGCTATGATCAGTGGTTCCTCTCCTTTTCTCATCCTGGAGTGACTGGTACCTTGGAGACAGTAAGATTCATCACCCATCAATCTTTGCAACTGTTAATGAAATATTTGATCTTTATTTCCCTCTTCATAAACACAGAGAGATTATCTCATCAAGTCTCATCATCATGAGAGATCATCTCATCAAGTACCACTGTATACCACAAAGGCAGTATATGGAAAGAAAGGAAGCATGTTGAGTACAAATGTATGCATCATCTGGGTTTCTGATAACAACCCAAAGTTAGAGAAGGGGCATGAGGCAGCTCAGGCTGAACATGAAAAGCAACATACCACCTGTACTGAGATTTTGCCCATAAGCTGAGTAGATAATTACGATTTTATTCTGGTGAACCTGCACAACTATGTTTTTCAATCTTAAAAATCTGGTTCAGCAAATGCAGTGCAGAGTTCATGCATCTGTTTGCCTGAACAATAGTTCTCCCTGAGAAATTTTCTGTCTGTGCCCAAAGTGCTGGGGATGACTGTATGGCAAATCAGGCTAAGACCAGAGGAATCGCATAGGAGAAAAAGGAATACAATCATAGAATCATCTGAGTTGGAAAAGACCCTTAAGATCATCAAATCCTACCATCAATCTGACATACCATGTCTTACTGCTAAACAATGTCCTCTAGAGCCATGTTCACAGGTCTCTTTAAACACTCCATCACTTCCCTGGACAGCCCTTTCCAATGCTTTACCACCTTCTCTGTGAAAAAAATTCTACTGAATATCCAATATAAATGTTTCCTGGTAGCATTTTTAATATAATGGGGATCGCTCTTTGTGCTTACCATTACAACTAAATAGTCTTGCATTACCTGTACACTCAGTTACCCACACTGCTGTTTTGTGTAATATTTTTCCTTGAAGCCTTCTCTGTGCTAAATAAATGTTAATATGATGTTAATATGCATGCATGCACAAACACACCTATAGTTTTTCTGTTGAAATCTGTTAGCTAAAAAGCACTGGAGCTACCACTGTTTAATGAATTGAAGGGTTGCACAGTCTTTAAGGTAACCTTCTAGCAGCTGTTCTGCAGCTATGCAAAGCAGCTAGACTTGGGACCCTAAACTGTTCACAGCAATTCTAGTTTAATATAACATTCTCAAAATTAGGTGTTATAAATATTTGTAATTGCCTGAAATTTTACACCAACTGAAATAGAGTACTCATTAAACCTGGTCTTCCACTCCAGTTGTCTTTGTTTTTCTTCTCCCTCAGGAATCTTTGTTTGCAATACTAAATTTTTGCAAGACAATTGGTATGAAAAAGTTGATATAATTTCCTAATTTCCCCATAAGCTATCAGGAGTGATCTGAAAATTTCTGTCTATATTTATATGGAAAAATACTAATATATTTTAATATAAAGGATTAGAGACCTCAATTTAAATTCTCTGTGTATGTTTACATTTTGAAGTATGATTAGATCCCCATAAAAAACATACAAATATAAACATGGTAACATTTTCTTTTACAGCTATTTATTTAAATGCTCTGAAAACAGAGTTACGTAATTTGAAAACTTATACAGCTCTTAGATATAGATAACTACTGTTTTTGTAAAAATAGCAAGCAAAACCTTTTGCAATGTATTTACAGAGGTAGGAGCAGAGTCACACAATGATTTCTAAAGTTCAGTCAAGAATGGTCAAAGGGAGCAAGCTTGGAGTTTTCAATGAAGAACAATGTTGATGATAACATTACAATGGTACTGCACTATTTTGTTTGCTAAATAATTTTACGAAGTAAAATGATATATTGTTAGGATAGCAGTAAAAGTGGACTTGGGGTAAAATAATGCTTTCATCAGGGAAATATTCCAAATTTTTACTGTCTTTTTTTTTATTTATTTTATTTTATTTCCTGAAGGCTTTATAGGCAATTTTAAAATATTAAAACATTATGGAATAGTTCTTCATGGAGAAGGTTTCTTCTACAACTATTGTGGGAAATATTTGCGGTTTCATGGAACTGCCCAAAGATGCATGTTTATTTGAGCTTTCACATGGGAAATGATTAATTTGGAGTAATTCAGAAACACTATGAATTATGAAATCATTTTACAGATTGCATAATTTCAAGAATTTATTATTTGAGGCTTTTTAAACACAAAAAGTAGAATGACATTGGTATTACTGGTATTATTTGAAAAGCCAGAAGTATTTGTCTAACAAAGCTTACATTTATATATATAGCAATTAATACTTTCCACAGATTTCATACCTTGATTTTTGTACAACTTGAAAGTAAGATTCACCAAACATTTAAAAGCAAGACCAAGTATGAAAGATATAGAGAGCAATGAGTAGCTCTTGTAGTGTACTGTTTATCAAAGTAGAAAAAGAAATGGCAGAATTTCTACAGCCCAATTATTGATGTATTATTACATGAGTATTTAAATACTAACTATAAGATCAATTGCTTCTTGTTATTAATTGAATTCTAATGACAACAATAAGATGCAGAGTAGAAGCATACATTTGTAGGATCATAGAATGGCTTGGCTTGGAGAGAACCTTAAAGATCATCTAGTTTCAACCTGTCTGCCACGGTTAGATAAGGTTGCACAGGAGCCCATCCAATGTGGCCACCATGAGATAACCACATCTTCCCTGGGCAGTCTATGCCAGTGTGTCTGAGTAAAAAATTTCTTCCAAATATTTAATCTAGATCTCCCATCTTTTAGTTTGAATCCATCCCCCTAGTCTGATTACTACCAGACCACATAAAAGTCAGTACCTCTTCTGGTGGTAAGCTTCAATTAAGTACTGGAAGGCTGCAGTGAGGTCTTCCTGGAGCCTTCTCTTCTCCAAGCTAAATAAGCTCAACTCCCTCAACCTATCTTCACAGGAGAGGTGCTCCAGCCCTTTGATCATCTTCATGGCCCCTATCTGGACTCACTCCATCAGTTCGATGTCTCTCCTGTACCAGGGGCCCCAGTCCTGGACACAAGATAGGATTTTACAAGGGCAGAGTAAAGGGGGACAGCCACCTTCCTCCCTCTGCTGACCACGCTCTTTTGATGCAACCCAGAATACTGTTGTCCTTCCAGGCTGAAAGCACAACTGCTGGCCTATGTTCAACTTTACATCCACCAGAACCGCCAAGTCCTTCTCAGCAGGGCTTCTCTCAATGAGTTCTCCCAGTCTGTACCCATATCTTAGATTTCCCTGACCCAAGAACAATACCTCACACTTGGCCTTGTTAAACATCATTGAATTGTCAAGTATCCACTTTTTGAGGATGTCCAGGTCCTGACATGGTTGGCAACCACATCACCCAGTTCCTTCAGAAGCCTGGGCTGCATGTCATCTAACCCCATATGCTTGTACACATTCAGACTCATGAGGTGGTCTTGGACTTGCTCCGCTCTCACACTGGGAGGGATTTTGTTCCCCCGACCACCACTTAGAATTTCAGGGACACAAGAGGTGTGAGAAATAAAGATAAGTTCATTGTTTTAACTTCAGTGAGAAATGTATTGTTTGTTTTTTTTTTTTTTAGATTTCTGAACTCTAGAATCATAGAATCATAGAATCACAAGGTTGGAAATGACCAGCAAGATCATCTAGTCCAACCGCCTTCCCATTTCCATTGGTACCACAAGCCACTAAACCATACCTCGTAGCTCCTCATCCAGACGCCTCTTGAACACTGCCAGGGACGGCGACTCCACCACCTCCCTGGGCAGGCCATTCCAGTACCTGACCACTCCCTGAGAGAAAAAAATCTCTCCTAATGTCTAACCTAAACCTCCTCTGGTACAACTTCTGGACATTTCCTCGGGTCCTATTATTTGCCTGGGAGAAGCCAAACCCTTCCTCATCATAACCTCCCTTCAGGAGGTTGTAAAGTGCAATGAGGTCTCCCCTGAGCCTCCT
>PPHD01007656.1:1544-12038 GCA_002909625.1 Bambusicola thoracicus
GTCAGACTCCATTCTGTCAGACTGCCCCTCTGCTACTGTCTGTCCCATGACAACAACATGTAGTAGGATATTGATGGGAAGGCTCAACTTCTGTTGCCATACCACCATTGTCCACCATGGGCCAATGTAATAAAACGAGGCATTTCTTCTGGAACAGCTCCTATAATCTTGGTCTCTTAAATTGATTGGTTCATCCTTATGTGGTCAGATGTTTGAAAAGTGTGAGAGGTTTGATTGGAAAGAGGAAATGGCAGCATACATTAGAGATCTTAACCAAGAACCATGCTATGTAGAAGAAATAGTTGCTGTTCTGTAACCAGAAACTGCAAGTGAGGACGAGCAAATGCCACGTCCTGTGTTTATCACAACTGGCTTCAGTTATTTAAGGCAGTGCTGCCTTCTTGCATCAACTAATATGCCACACACTTACTTATTTTTATGTATTAACAAGCTATGGGAGCTTTGTTTTGATTCTGCAAATTTCCGTTAGGCTAGTTTTTGCACGTTAGATTATACTGCTATTCTGCAAATTTAAGGCAGTGCTGCCTTCTTGCATCAACTAATATGCCACACACTTACTTATTTTTATGTATTAACAAGCTATGGGAGCTTTGTTTTGATTCTGCAAATTTCCGTTAGGCTAGTTTTTGCACGTTAGATTATACTGCTATTCTGCAAAGAAGAGGTCATCATCATGCTGTGAAGCTCAGTCTTGATATGAAATTTTGAAAATCTTTTAGAATTTCATTTATACTTTCTGAGGTCTTTGTTTTCAGTTTTTATTGTGCTATCCAATTTGAATGAGAAATGATTCATTATAGCAAGGAGATAAGGTAAGAAGTTTATATGGGTACTTCTAGACTTACAGGCTTTAAGAAATGGATAAGAGAGTAAACTATAAGAACAGTTTCACTTCTCCATTTGTATAATTGCTTGTTGATCTAGAGGACAGTGCTGCATATTTAGCCAGAGAGAATGTGATTGGTTTTGTTTTTTTCTACTTTCAGTGTTGTAAACTGTGATATGCCATGTAACCACACAGAACGTGGGAAAGACACTTGCTAATGTATTTTTTAAAACTGAATTAAGATGGAAAAATGTATGTTAAAAATGTTGTATCCAGGAGGTTTGCAAACGCGAATAAAAGGGCACTTGAAGTTCTAATCATATACAATCATACACTTGGCTTCAAAGCAGGGTCAGATTATCTTTCAGAGATGCATTGCTGTGGTCTCCTGTAAATTCATTAATTCTCAGTGGTTAAGAGTTGCTCACTGGTTAAGAGTTACACTTAGTGTGGAGGCATCTGTAATGATACTTCTCAGTAGAGAAATGCCTGTAACTCACAGTAAATGGCTTCATGATATATACTGATCCCATGGATTCATATTCTTGCTCTATGATATTGTGGACTTAGAACTTGCAGAAAGGATGAATAACATTGCCTAGAGCTCAATTTGGTGCATATACTCTGATTTCTGATCTTTAGGTCAGCCAAGTGACCCGGGTATTGCTTGGGTGGGAAGTGCCTATCCAGATGATTCTGTGTCAGGGTCAGGATGGTTATTTTCTGTGAGTATGGCTCTGCTTGAGGCAATATTTTTGAGCTCTGACTGCAGGTTAAGAGTCATATTCTGTCTTTTGCTTTTGCAGCTATGAAGCTTATGACTGCTCTTGTGAATGTTGCCTTAAACCTGAGCATTCACCAGGATAATACACAGAGGCAGTACGAAGCTGAGAGAAACAAAATGATTGGCAAAAGAGCTAATGAAAGATTGGAGCTGCTGCTTCAGAAAAGAAAAGAGGCAAGTGACAAGATGTTGTTTTGTTTCCTGGCTCATGGGTATTCCCTCCAACAGAAAGTCCGGGCTGATTCGTGACTTCAGTTGTGAGAAATGAGGGACTAGTTCTGCTGTGGTGTTTGTGTGATCTCAAGTATGACACAAGGGCCACACTTCTAAATTGTATATCACCATGTACAGTTGAGTTTGTGCACTGTTCTGCTTACACAAGATAATTTCTATTCTCTGTCTCATATATGTGACCAGGCAGGGAGAAAACTTGTCTCAAGTTGTGTGTAGTAACCTATTGCAGTTATGCGAAATGGTTCTGAAAGCAGTCTCTTGTAGTCCATCACTGTGCTTCCCATTTCCCCCACTAAACACTGTGATTATTATGTAGTGTCTTGTTATCACTTCTTTTTTTAACTACTTTGAAAAACACCAGTCCGTGCTACAGCTCTTAGACTCTAGAAGGGGAAGCTAGGGAGACATTAAAGTCACTTTCAGCAAATATCACATTGCCACTGGGTGATCAAGACCATTAGAAGGATGCTGTAATCATCCCTAAATAAAACACATCCTAGGAAATACAGTTTTAAAGTTATATTTAAAAAAAAATGTAGAAATGATAAGAATCAGAATGTGGACATGGAAACAGCCAAAATCTGCAAAGATGCCGTGAAAAACTCAAGACTTCGATTTAAATTTATTATTTTTAATATATTGGTTTTGAATGCTTTTCTTCCACCACTGTGGGAAATTAAGAATGTCTGAGTTCCCCACCCGGGTATACCTTGGATTCTTTTAGGTATAACTTTTGACTTTAAAGGGGGATAATTACAATTACACATTTTTAGTTGTATTTTAACTCTGTGATCCATGGCACAATTTTCTCTTTATTTTATAGCTCTTGAAAATGTTAATTAATAAAAGCGAGAATCTCTTGTGCTGAAACTGAAAGGCAAATGTTCAAAATGAAGCATCTTAGAAGCAGAGTTGCTTGGCTAAAACAGCTGGGAAATAGTTTTTATCCCATATCTGTTGATTGTTGCTTGAATTTTCCAGAGGACCAAGTAGCTATTTAGGCCCACAGACTTGGTTCAGTATCTACCTCAGTGTCTGTGGGCATCCCTTGTACTTGTTCATCAACGTTTCTCTTCAATGAGTTTTGGAGATGCAGCGTATAACTGCTCTGGGGAGATCCTGCAGCACTGGTGCAGAGGGCAGTGAAAGCCTGAATGAAGAATAAGGTTGAACATTTGGCAAACTTTACCTCTGAACATGTCTCCCTTTTTTCTCTGCTCCTGAAATCTAAGAAAAGTATTGCATAGGAGCAAGCCAGAGAAGAGTGGTGATGACTGAGTATGTGTGGTAGTAAACGTAGGAGAGAAAACAGAATGAAAAGGAATCATTAGGTTTAGATGGCATAATGGCCCTGTGTGAGAAGTCATAGCATAATGCTGTTTATTTCCTGTGCTTACGTGTGCTGAATTTACAGTAGTATTTCTGTGCCAGCACTTCCTTTTGTTGATTCTTTTGATACAGTGCCATCATAATAAAAGCTCATAAGCACCTTCATCAGCATATGTTTATCCTCTTGAAGTTATTCACGGGCAGTTTGCTATCTCAGTGTGGGAGATTAATTAACAGTAGAAAAGATGCTTTCTCTGATGTGTTTTGCTCTCCTGGCATTTTCTGCATATCTGATGTGAAGGTAGGGCTTGAAGGTCTGTTCTTGTCAGTGAGATCGTCAAACTGGATGAGGTTAGTGATATAAACTGCCACAAATAAGAATAGTTGTGCTTTAATTGCTGCCAGTAGTAATTAAAGTTTACACTTCTCACACGTGTGTTTTTGAGTCTCCCAAAATGCTTGCAGAGTCAACAGGAGAACGTTTCCATTAATTTTGCTTAGATTTGAGAGAGGTAATGTTAAATTACTTTTGCATTTGTATGAGCAGGAATCGTAAGGCAGTTCTCTCTCTGAATTAAGCATTCCAATTCAGGTACATGATCTAGAAAAGCTGAAATTATAAAAACTAGTTGCTGCTATGGAGAAAATCCAAATTTGTGAAAGAGTTGTTAATATTGATGCTGAAATGTACCTGGGTATTGCATCTTTTAAATATTAGAAGACCAAAGATTCTGCAGACATTGGGCAGGTTGGGAATCTTCACTGACCATCCCAGTCCCTCAGTGATCAGTTACACGCTTGTAGGCAAGGGTACAAAAGTGGGCATTAATAATGCTGATGCTGGCTTTCATTTGTTTATGCTAATGCCTTATTTTTATGTAATCCTTCTTACTATGAAATTAATTCATTTCTCACGCATTTGATAATTTAGTCAAGAACCTTCCCCATACTTGAGTTTTCCCATTTGCAACATTGACGCTGCACCTCCCTACGTTTTAGAAACCTGTGAGGCTTCATCTACTGAATATTGCAAGATCTTATCTGGATGGTAGTGTAGAAATATTTATCAACATGGCTTGGAAAGTATAAACCCTTAGGGAAGAGTGTTTCTGAGCCCGTGCTATCCAGAAAGTCAGAAGAGCTGATAATAATTGTGCCTCTGGCTTTAAGATATTTTCTATGCTAAATGTCCATGATTACAGTTTTTATTATTTTGTGCATACATGCAGTCTGTACTACCAAGACTCAGTTGTGGTTTCTGTACTAAAAATATGAAGATTTTTTAATTAACACTCATTGTTATGTTATGCTTTGACATTCAGGAACACCTTGGTGGAGGAAAGGTGGCTTTGTAGCAGCTCTACTCCAAAAGTTGATTGTATAAAATTGGCATCATCTTATTTAACAAAGTTGCATTTTGGTGTAATGAAGCAACAGCTGATGGTATGAGAATACTTTAATTGATTCCAAGGTGTTCTTTAAGGATTTGTTAACGGATCCGTTGACACCAAGAAATCTTTTGGTAGTACTTAATAAGTGCTTTCATCTGAGAGAGGAGCTATTAAGGAATTATTTTAACAATCATTTTTACACTCAAAGTGCTGTTTTGTTTCGTTTTGATGTTTGATTTGGTTTGGTTGTTCTGCAGTGTAAGATTTGGGACTGGGTGTCAGCAGTGTTAAGTGCCCGTGCTCTGACTCCGGAATGCTTCCTCATTTGGACATTGGTTTGCTGTGGGCAATGAAGTTAAAGCAGCTTACATTCATGCATGGGATTGAGCACTTGCTTAAGTACTTTCCTTAAGTAGGGCATCCAGTTTTTCAAGGGGGACTTCCTGGTCCATAGCTGCTCAGTAACCAGCTTCATTTTTGAGCTGCCATTCTTACACAGTACTATCTGTTTGACTGCTACGCTGTTGCCATTACTGAACACATGGTGTCTACAGCCTGAATTTCTGTAGCAAAAAAAAAAAAGGGCGATGACCTCAAAGGACTAATTTGAAACTGAATTCATTGGTGTTTGTGGTGAATGTTAATTTTCTTCCATTAAGTTACTGTATACATATGTATATGAATGCACACAATATAGGCTGGAAAAGTAAAAAATGATTAATCTACTGATACCTTTAATTAAGTGCTCTTTTGTGGTCTCCTAATGCTTCCCAATAACTAATTGTGGAATATTAAATTGTAACGAGCAGTGATCTTTTACTTATTTATTTTACAGCTACAAGAAAACCAAGATGAAATCGAAAATATGATGAACTCTATTTTTAAGGGCATATTTGTTCATAGATACCGGTAAGAAGCTGTGTGCTACAGTATGCTTTGCTAGCAATGTGTAATCATGATTAATGCCACAGACAACTGCTCTGATCTTTCTTCTCATGTTCTAGATGTCACAAAAGCAGAATCAAAATTACTGAAGTCCGTGAAGAAAATCTTAAGTGTTACCCCCTAGAATTTCCACAGTAAATCTGCCCACAGAACCTTATTTTAATTCAGTAAAACAGCTTTAAGGAGTTGTGGAAAATATGCTATTTCACTCCTTGTCTCCTAAAAAGAAAAGCTGTCTGCAGTGGGAGCGTAAACATTACATACCTTAAGAAAAATCATGACCAGTGTGTATCGTAGCAGGGCAGATTTGGTTGCTGAGTACCTCTGTCTTCCATTTCCTTTTGTTTATCTTAAGTGTAAACAGCAAATCTCTGATGTTTCCATAATATACGCATTACCCACAGCTATAACTTTATTTTAAGCTTTTTTCCCTATTTAAAAACTACATTAAGGCACTGAAAAACCTTAATTCCTATTAGCATGTTGTTCTTGTTTATTAATTGTTTTGGATGTTTGTAACAAGAGCATTAAGAAGTAATTGTAATGTTACCACTTCACAGTTGTTTTTTTTTCAATAGTTGAAATGCTCTGTCTTGTGAATAAAAAGGCACATCAAGTTATATCCATGTGCATGTGTGTGTTCTGTTCATTCTAGCATTGCACGAACCAGTAGATACGGACTATTCTGTGCTGTTTTGGAGTATGGTTTATCAGAGTACGTTAGTCCTTCAGGGTAGATTTAGGGTTGTTTTGCATCTACAACGTATTGATGAAACCAGCTTTTTCAATGTTAATTGGCTTATTGCAGTCAAAAGATAAAACTCAACAAAGCTTAACTATGCAATTAACCTTTTAGATTTAAATTCTGGTCTAAAATATCAATGATGAAAACTTTTAAACAAAATGCAGAAGCCATGAAAAATGTTATTGAGAAGAGGTTTTGCACACAAAGAGGAACATATAATTAAGGTGGGCAGAATGATAATTGCGATTATGAAGAAAGGTGTGCAGGAAACCTAGATGAGGCCTGTCCTAAGAAATGTGTGATTGAGTAGCACAGTGGAGTCTCTTCAAATCAGTGCAGATCAACCATGTTAACTTAAGTTACCTTCAGCTTTTCTTTTCATTAACCTTGGTTGCTGATCAAATGGACTGAGAAAACCAGTAGATGCAGTGAGCAGCCACTCCAGCAAGAGCCTGAGGAGCATAACTGCCTCTACCTGACATGTCCTAATTATCCATTATGGACTCTGTTTCAGTGTCCTAAACACTCCTGGCAGTAATCAAAATATTCAGATGTAATTTAGCATGAAATATATGTGCTCAGGTGGCACTTTCATTGACTTTTTCTCTGAACATCATTATTGGACAACTAGTACAACCTATTTCCTAACAGTGTTTGCTATGGTTTGTCCTAAATTTTATGGGCCTGCCTTGACAAACCAAGTTGCATCATGGGAGCAATGTTACTAAGAGTAGGAGTATCAGTGTTAGGTGTTCCTACAAAAAAGTTTCTTTTTGATAATGCCATTACGTGAAAGCTGGCAGCAGAATGAGAGGCTGCTGAATGTCAAACTGTCCCGTCTCTCCAGCTTCCTGAGGCTGTTCTGCTGGTTTTCCATGCCGCATGCATGAATTTTTTCTCATGTACTTCTATACTGAAGATTTTAACTTTTTATGATGATAAATCCATAATTACTTGAATTGCCTTATTCTTTCTGTCTTCCTGTCAGTCTGTCTTTTTTTTCTTTCTTGGGGTGAAAGTTTATAGTGCCTAGGAGTCCCTGAGAACTATCTTAATGGAGGATCAGTTTTTCATTGTCTGCCTAGGGAGGCTGGAATGCATCTTATGGAAGAGATAAATTTTCCTGATATTGTCTGGCTGTGCTGCATGATTAAATAGCTGTCGACAGTTGAGTTCTTCCTGAGATTGCCATAAAATCCTTCCAGAATGTTTCAGTTATCAAATTTACACGGTGTTGAAATAACTTCACTGTTGATGCATTCCCTGTAACAAATGCAGTTTTCATAATGCAAAGTCTTAGATGTAATAATTTATTTAGGACATTCTCCCTTACAGCATTTAAAATCTGCTTGAGAATTCCCTGGTAGGAACGGCTTATTTAATGACTTATTCTGGATGTAATGCAGCTTATCTACACTGTGGATCGACAGTTACCTTCCAGTTTCAAAGGTTATAGCACAGCTGTCTTCAGGGAGCTTAGACCAGTTACGGTGATTCTGTTTGGAAGCTGGTAGAAGCAGTGTTTCACGGTGCGCAGACAATGATAGTGATCTGGTGGCACGCCTAGGGATTTGCTAATAGCACTTGTGTAATCTTTAAATGCATGTTAAAAGCTGTTATTGCGGTACGGTCTCCTCCTGGTGATATTACGTATAATGAGAAAAGCTCATACTTGGCAGCTGAAATGTATCTTCTAGTCATGTGTGATACTGCCATTGTGTGACATGGCAGACAATCTGAATGAACTGTGGTTTTCACCTTGGTATCTGGAAGATCATATAAAGTATGACACACATTGATGTGGAGCAGTGTGAAGATTCAAAGTACATAGGCAGATACAGTACGGGTAGTATAACAGTTTTGTTACACTATACTGTGTGAACTTATGTAATGAATACCTTGAGCATAAGTTTGAGAACACATTATTCATATTTCATGGAATTGAAGACTTCAGGAATAATGCAATTGGTCTTACATACCAATTATTCTCTTGCTTGAAGCTTGAAATGTATTGTTTTCATAAATTACATTTTGATTTTGGGCTCTGGTGCTGCCTTAGAATGAAAGCAATGCTTACTTTTCCAAAAGTAGCTTTAAAAAAGGGCAAAACAAACACCAGAATGGGAGTCTCAGTTATAAGTAAGGCCAGTGTGTGTAAAGCACTGGGCACTCCCTTCTTCAGCACAGTGGATCTGTACATTACTCCTTTATTATAGCTGAAATTTGGAACTGTGAAACAGTGCCAGCTGGAATGGCACAAGCAATTTCTCGTAGTAACAGATGTCTGAAAGATGAAATTACCAAAGGGCCAGATGGCTCCAATCCCTTTTCCCGTTGTTTGGCTGTCGTTCATTATTAGTAAATATGCCATGCTCTGTGTCAATCAGGCAGGAAGGTGCCAATCAGATTGAAGTCATTTCCATCCCTGAACTCTTTAGGTGAGCTCTCCAGACAGTTTCCTGCTGCCTTACCTCAATAAGCAGCTGATAAATCTGTCTGAGATGTGTCTTTGCCTCTTCCATCACTTGTCACAGTCAGAATATAGAAAAATCAAGAAAAAATGGCAGAAATTAAGGTTAAAATATGTACAGTTCTCCTAGATTTTCTTAGAAGGGCTTTCGTATGCTGGATGAAGGAAGTAATCAAATCCCATTCTCCCCCTTTGCCCAGGATCCTTTGGTTATGTCAAATAACTTTTCCTACCTGACACTCTGGATCCCTACTTGGAGAGAGTCAAGCCTCTAGGAAATCAGGGTGATAATTATTATTGAGAAGAGGTTTGTAGCACTTGGATTCATAATTTTGCTTGAAGAGGAGAAAAAATATTAATAGACTAAGAAGTCAACTAGAGTGAGAATTTTTTGAGATAATGTAAACGTACCTGAATGTTAAGATAATGGGATGATTAGATAGGATTAGATAGGTCAGTGAGGGAGGATGGTGACAAGCTCTACCTAGTGAGGTTCATTAAACCCAAGTAAAAGCAAAATATGTCTGGAGCAATGGGAGTTAGTAAATGGTATGTCTGTAATCTGTTTTTTTGTTTGTTTGTTTGTTTGTTTGTTTTCTTACTAGTGATGCTATTGCTGAGATTAGAGCTGTCTGTATTGAAGAAATTGGTGTCTGGATGAAAATGTACAGTGATGCCTTCCTGAATGATAGTTATTTAAAATATGTTGGTTGGACACTACATGACAGGGTAAGTATTTTGTATTACTGTACACAGCAGAGCATGTTGTCTTCTATTGCCTAACACATGTTTAGTATATCATCTTTGATTTATAAAAAGGTAGTTCATTCTTATTGTTGGTCATTTATCTTTCAACCAGAATCTTTAAATACATTCACTTAAACCAGGATACAGTTGTCCTGAATCACGTGCTTGTTTGTGTAGTTTTTATTTTTCAGTCTGTGTTAAACTATCTCAATAGATTTTTTCTGTGCTGCTTTTCGTCTTATTAAAGTCATCTTGTTCTCATTCCTGAGAGCCTTTGCATCTGAAACGGAATGGAAAAGGATTTTCCAGATGATTCTTCCATTGATGTTAGCCAATAGTTAAAGAAAAGGAACCCAGAAATCTCTGGGTCCCAGAATTAACCCAACAGTGGGATTCCTAATAAATCACTTACTCCTTACTATTTTAGGTTTTTAGGCATTTCAGCTACAACCACCTTTAAAGGGCATTTTTCTACCCTTCTTGAAGCATTCTTCAATTCTACCAGGCAAGCCTCTTTCAAGTCTACCTCTTTGTGCCAGCTTAGAAGGGCTCAGAGGGTTTCTTGAGTTAATCTTGGAATACCTTTCTTACATGAGAGATTCTTCAAGATAGCTTTGTATTAAAAATAAAAATTGAAAGATTTGGTCAAAGTGAAAAATATATGGATCTGGAGGTTCTTTCCTACCTAACTGCTGTTTTTAAAGTAGGACCGAGGTGCTTCTTGCTGATACAAGGTGCCACCTGATTCCTGCAAGAGTAGCACTCTCCTAATTCTAGTAGAACAGGGCTTTGAACTGCTGTATATTTTTTTCCTACACTAGGCTGCAAATGGGACTAGACATCCTCCCACTTTCACTCAAACCACTAGAAATAGTTCTTTTACTCTAAACTGTTCTGCTTGTGGTGTCCAAGAAAAACAGATGATACCTACCTACAGTGTTGAAACGCTCATTAAATCCCGGCATCATGGTTTAGACTACTTTTTTTTTTTTTTTTAATAGT
>PPHD01007656.1:12058-22789 GCA_002909625.1 Bambusicola thoracicus
TAATTTTTTTTTTTTTTTTTTCCATAGTAGAGCTGATGGACAAATTCAAAGTTTGCAAATTTGTTCTGATGACTCACATAGCAAGTAGTTGACATGCTCCTTTAAAAAGGTGATTTCTTCAATGACTCTGTACAGCTTATTAACAATTAACATTAAGGATATGACCTCAACCCTCTTCATACTTCTTGAATAAGTGAAGGAGGTTGTGCTATTGATTATTCTGTCGCTTTAGCTGTAGCTGACAGGGATCTGCATCCCCTCTTGACTTGGACCAGCAGTGTACTTGTTCATAGTAGCCTTCATGCTTTGGAGACACCAGACAGGCAGTGGCTTTCCCCTGTAAACTTGCAGTTTCCAAACTTTTCTCTAGAGACACTGCATTGCATCTGAGTCTGCACACCTCAAATCAGCAGTGGCATACCTGGAGCACACTCCGATCTGAGCAAAAGGTTTTCACAAAGTAGCTCTTCCAGTGGTAGTGCTGCACTTCCAGTTCTCAATCCCTTCTAGCATCAGTGAAGTTCAGCTATTTCTTACATAACTCCCTTTAACCATCTGTGAAATCCAGCCATTCCTCCAGGCACTGTCTCTGACTTGTGCTAACTTCTCAGTGTGATCCATTGCATCCAGCATTTTCTCATGTTGTGTCTAATTGATTCTCACATCCTCCAGTTAGCTTAACCTCAGGCCAGGATCTAGGCATGTGACTGAAACATTAACATATTCTACGTCAGCTATCCCAAAATTAGTATGTCGTTTCATATTAGACAAATTTAGAATTACAGTGTTGCAGTTTAAAACAGCAACAAAGGAAAAGCAGGAGGGTATGTCTGTCTGGACCAAACACAGAGGACCATCATCAAACTGTTCTTCCATCTCTTCTGTTTTGCTGTAGTTACAGTTGCAGGCCTCCAAAGTGACATGGGTTTTCTACTGGCTGCTCAGACTGCTTATATGCTGATATACATGCTAGGTGGTGCTTTTATTGATGTGGTGTATGATTACTATATAGGAGGAGGCAGATTGCAAGCAGAATGGAAGTGTCAGAGGTAGCTGAAGCTCGTACCGAGGGATAAAAAGGAAGTGAAGAGAGATGGAGACATTTGAGGAGGGAAGTGCAAAGGGAAGCACTTATTTAAAAAAAAAAAAAAAAAGATTGAACAGGAATCAATTAAAAAATGCAACTTCTCCAGAAGTACAAGATCTCTCAATAGCCTGGTTTTCACTGTCACTGCCTGAAAGACTTCGTTGCGATTTGAAAAATTTTGTCAATATTAATCGTCTCCCTTTCCTGGATTTCAAATGAACATCTGCAGGGGGCTTCTAATACTGCACTTCTCCCCTTTTAGGCTACTTTTTCCTTGCTGTGGATCTGGTAGCATGAGTTAAAAAAAAGATTAGCCTGGAATACAGCTGCATAAAAAAAAACACTTAATTAAAGGAGTTTGTCCGTGCAGTATTAATTTGCTTCTGCTGAACTGCTGCATGGAACTGTTTTGAAACCATAATTGTGTCTCTGGACACTTAGCTCTGGTTCTGGGAAAGCTTTATTAAAGCAAATGTTGACTAGAGCATGACTCACCCAGGGGTGTGTGGATTATCCCAAACTGCTGGCATTGGGACAGGTGTATTGCTTTTCACTTCATTAGCAATGGGGGCAATTTTGCTTTACTATTAGAAGTGTCTATAGGGTTATTTAAAAAATAGGGAAAATATGAGAAATGTTTGTTATTTAACAGTATTGATAAGCGTTTGATGTTTTTGCTTCAAGTTCTAATTACAAATTACAAATAAAAGCATTAACAATTATTAATGCAGAGATATGAAAAATAATGTTAGATAATTATTTATATATTTTTATCATCTTTCTTAAATTAAATGGCTTTGAGAGAAGGAGAATTGCAGAAATAGTTTGGCTGGAGAAAGAGACAAGCATGGAGCTGATGGCAGTGTGACTGAAGTCAGGATTCTGCAGTGCTCAGGGTGTCCCAGCAATTGAAGGGGTGAAGGGAGACACAGCAGTTTTTCTGGAAGAGGAAACTGGGGAAAGAAAGATCATAGCAGTTAGGATGCTGAGATGTTTTGTCCATGGTTTGCTTAGGAAATTCCTTTCAGACTTGTTTGCTCTGTATGTAAAGCATAGATGCTACTGCACAAAAGTAGTTGGGAAGCTAATGCTCATTTTCTTTAGTGGAATTTACAGGTATTGCATAATTGCGAATACTTGCCTTCTTAGGTTGATGTAACCTTCAACTCAGAATTCAAGATCTGCCTGAAAGCTAATCTGGGAAATGATCTTGCTTACTTCTCTCCTGCTTAAGGTGCAATAGATCTGTAGTATTCCTCTAAAAATTTCCTAAAATGCCCAAACTGTTGGTTTTCCACATCTTTCTCTGGCAGCTCATTTGAATGCTTGGCTGTGTATGTCACTAAATGTTTCTCCTTGCAGAAGCTAAAGGTTCTGTGTATAACTTTATTATTTCTTTTTCTACTCACCACACACACACTTAAGAAAAAGAAAGTGACGATTTCCTTCTAAGTAAACTAACTTTTCTTTGTTGTGTTGTGAACATATTTACAGAATGTTTTCTTTATTGCCATTTCTGTCTAACCCTACTGTGCCTGGGCCTTTTTGCTTGCTTTCTTTCCCTCTTTCTCTCTTATCATTTTTGTGCTTGACCTCCTAATGAGTTGTTTAGTTAAATAAGTTCATCTCTTCGTTACGTAAGATTCTTTCTCTCCTTGTCCAGCATCAATGTGTTTGTACCTTTCCTTCATATTCTAATTCTTAGGAATTGTTTGAACGTGAATATTTCTACTCTCCCTAGGCTGGAAACTCCTGCTGTGTTCCTTTTCCAAAAAATATTTGGTGTGTTAAAATCTCAAATTAATACTCACTTTCAGTTCTAGGAATGATTCTTATAGTTACACAGTAAACATCTTCTGTCAGGCATGTTGATGGTTTGTGGATCATTCCCTCCCTTTCATTATGGATTTCAGTGCAGTCTATGAATGTACAGCTTCACTTTTGCCTTTCTTACATTCTTGTCCACATCACTACTATTTATGCTTAATTGTGGGTTTCTGTCACTAATCTCCGTGACTCTTTTAAAACCTTTGTAACAAGATTAGCAAGCTGTTGTTCTTCTTCCTCTCCAGAGTGATGAATTCCAACCTTAATCACCAGTTTAAAAATACATCTTTCTGTTATCAGAGTGTCGACGGTTTACGGGCTAGTCCGGCCCGGTTCTGTGACTAGTGGGGCAGAGGGATTTTTTTTTCAAACTCCGTGCCTCTGGAAAAGGGAAACAGGGGACCCCCCCACAAAAAAAAAGAATTAAAAAAACAGTGGCAACGATCTGAGGAGAAACAAACTAATTTACTAAATACAGTATCAGAATGCACAATAACACACTATAATACAATATAATACAATATAATTGTTAAAAAAAAAATCAAATATAATTGAGAGAAGGATTGTCCAAGAGCTAAAGGCCTTAGACTAATACTGAAGCCTTGCATGCAGTTGGGAGCAGCAGCGAGACGATCTGAAAGCGAGCACGACGAGACGAGAAGAAAGGGGCTCTGGTCAGGTGACCTACAGGCCTTATATCTGTTCACCTGAGCAGGAATGATAACAGTACTCAAACAGTCTTCTGGACAACATAGTTCTTCTTCTCTTCCGGACAAGTACCCAGAACTAGAGCATTTGCTCTGTAACTCCCAGTACACTGCATGATGTTATGATGTGGAATACCGATAACCAAAAGTCATAAAACCATGACACAGAGGCAGTAAGTCACTGTTTGCCTGCTGAGAAGGGTAGTCGTCTACAGAGGTTGCCTCTGTGTCACCTGTACCTTTACTCTCTGTCAAAGGGACCGTGTATCTTTCTTTCTTCCACTTCTGCTCCCCTAGTTTTGCAGTCACTTGTCTTCTTCCTTGGAACTGGATAGCAGCAGGAGTAGATTAGCTGTTTTCATTGTGCCTTTGTTAATGTCTCGACTTTACAGAGTCTAAGGTCTCCTGGCAGTCCATGCAAGTACCAAATGTTCACTGTTGCACTTTGTTAGTCTGCCCCCATAAATCATATAGAGACCCTTTGTGTAAAGCCTGAACTAAACTCTGAGAGCCCTGGTCCATGGTGCTGGTGAAGTCGGCAGGCACATCACCACTGGCTATGCCACTAGCTGCACTGCAAGTCTGAACTCATGTTGCTGTTGGCACTTATTTTTTCTGCCTTTGACCAGTTTAGAGCTTTGCATTTTGAGACTCCAGCACTCACTGAACATCAGGATATCTGCTCACAAGCAGGAGAGTCTTCAGAGCAGCTATAACTAGACCAGCTGCCCCACTCTTGCTCTGTAATGACCTGCCAAAACTGATACAGATCTTCTGCTAAGTAGGCTAAGGCTGTAAGAAGCTTACATCCTCTCCTGATGATTAGTGATAACTTCAGAGATCCTGGCCTTTCAAAATGCCAGGATGTCACAGCTGAGGAAACACCAATTCTGTTACCTTGGCAATAAGTGCCATTAAAAAAAAGAATGACAAGCAGCATTTCTCTCTGTTTACTTGCCAGTTGATGACATCCACATAAACTTCTTTCTTCAAGACAATTATTTTCTGTACCTTGAAAGATTTAGCAATAGATCATATAAACAGAACTGTCATCCCACTGACTTACTCTGCAGTAGTAGTTAAAAAGATCTCTAGTAGAGCTTGAGTGCTTAGGAGCTCTTTAAGTTGTTCAAGAACAAGTCGTTCTTCAAGGAAAAGTTCTTCTGCAAATCCTCCTTTCAACTTTTTTCCCTCTTCAGTTGCAATTTTTGAGATGAGTGGAAACTGAAAAAAAATGGATTTTTAGCTTCTATTTGCCTCTGAATGTTCACTCAGATTTTAGCCTGAGCGGTTCTTTAAATACAGACTTGATTACAGAATAGGCCCAGAAACAAAAAGCAGGTTTGTGTTTATAACCTTCTAGCTACCTCCATGTTTGTTTTTTTTACAAGCACACATCATTTACCAGGACTTTGCAGATGAGCTGAGCTATGTTTGCAGCCAGACAGACAATGTGGATGTGCCCAGGGGATCCAGTCCTGTCCTTTATCTCCAGCATTCGTATAGGTGACAAACCTTGATCCATAGGCACAACCTTGTGATGTCTACATTTCTTGCCTACAGCCAACCAGATCAAAGCAATCCCTATCAAAAGAGTCACTAGGAGTGAGCTGCTGCCCTCAGAACACCTGAGACAGCAAAACATGATCTGCTGTTCTGCCTGGTGGCTCCTCAGGCAGTGGCTTAGATGTGTTGTCTTTGTGGTGGCAGCCTGCTCCTGCTGGACTCTCCCTCAAGCCCATACATCCTTCCTGTGCCTGGCCTGTGGTGGGCTTTAGAAAGTTGCAGAGAAGGAAATCCGGAGTGTGTTTGTTATGCCTATTGTTTGGACAGACAGTGGTTTAAAGATGAGTTGAGTTGCTTTTGTGTGCCACATATAGGCTATGCTCGGTTATTTTGAACTCTTGTACATTGATTTTAAATGGCAGGTATCGGGAAGAAAACATTTGTAGTCTAAAGATAATTGCTGCACTGTCTTCTCACCAACCACCTTGAAATCAGATGTCTTTATTTTCTATTTGCTTCTTGGTGTATGCAAATAGAAAAAATAACTTTGTTTGTAGGCAGCTGCACGTGTGGTTTTTGGTTTTTAGCTGAATTGCAACTTGGCTTTGGTAACGCATTAGCATAAAACTTTAAATGAACATTAAACAAATTACAAAATGATACTAATTGGTATTCATGTGAATTTGATTAGGATATCAGCTAATCTCAATGTGTTTTATTTAGCAAGGTGAAGTGAGGTTGAAGTGTTTGAAAGCTCTCCAAAGTCTGTATACCAACAGAGAGTTATTTCCAAAACTGGAGCTGTTCACAAATAGATTCAAGGTAAGAGGAAATACAATTTTTGGAAGGAGTACTTAAAATAAGCATGTTATCTGCCTCATTGTGTTGTGGTCTTGACTCATATATTAAATGCAAATCTGTTCCTGAATGCTGAGATTAAGACAAATTAATTTTACGATGTTTACCTTTCAAGATTTGTCTGTCTTGGCCAAGATGATTATTTATCTGTATGTATTATTGTTTGTTCATTGTTATTTAATCTGCTTGTGCTAATTTAATTTTAGATTTGTTGAATTTCAAGGATTTGTACAGAGTGTTTCACACCTACAATAAATGTGAAAGTAACAAACTAAAAAAGCAGTCAGTAGGACAGCTTTTTCAGCTCAATTTGTGCTTGTGTTTGGGGGAAGTTTGAAGTGGTGCAGTGCACCACGATACAGTGCAGAGCTAAATAGAACCTCTGTAATGGAAGTCTGCATTGCATTTTTGGACAATTAGCTTGCCATGATTAACCTGCATAGGAGATAAGTACTGGAGGAATATTTCCTATTTTTTTCCACTTTTTTTCTTTTTAAATTTAAACTAGCACAAACACACTGGATTTTTGCTTAATATCTTAATGAGAATGTGGATGTTAATTCACTTTTTTGCATAACTGCTTTATTGCACAAGTGAGTTACCTGGAGAGATGAGTGTAGAAATTCTGTCACTGCTTGTGTTTGGATGCTCTGTGAAGCAAGGTTTGGAACACTCACCATGTCAGCAGGCACCTTTTGCCATCACTTTTGTGTTTTGGACAATAGAAAATTGTGGTAAAGGAAAGACCAGTGTAATTTATTTTTGTTTAAATAATGATTATAATGCTGTTGAAAAATGCTGTTTAAATTAAATTAAATACTCATAAATAAGTACTGTGCAGCAGACTGTAAAACTTCTCTCTGTTGTTTTTATACTGCTCCACTGGTTGTGTTTGTTATTGCAGTTATTGTTAAATCCTCTGCTTGGATCTAGAAAAGCAAAAAATATAGAAAATTTGCCATATCTTTATTCTACATAAACACTTGATAAAAACAGTGGTAATCTGCTTTTTGCCACATTGATTTGAGAGATGGGGAAGAAAGTACTTACACTGCAGTTAAGTCTTGGATTTTAAGAAAGGCTTTTTGTCCAAACTGATAGTTCTATAATAACAGACTACTTGGGAAGTGATGGAATCTCCTTCATTTGAGGTTTCTAACGGCAAGTTAAATAAGTATCCATCTGGAATGATCTAGGTATAGTTGACTTCAAAGTGGGAGATAAAATACATCATTTTGTATGTTCACTTCTATGCTTATATTGTTATAATTTTATACAATTAGTTTCTGTGTCTATTGCAGTAAAGACAAAGCTTCCTCTCGTGGATGACTTACCTGACTAACAGACAGTAGAAGCTGCAGACCTCAGACTAATTTTGTAATGCCTCTTTAAATCTTGTTTGCTTAAAATCTCAGCGCAACCAGAAATACTAGATAGCTCTCCAGAAAAAAATTCTAAATGCTGTTCTCAGTTCCATGGCTGCTTATGTGTATTTCCTCATTGAAACTGAACCAAGCTGCACATTCAGCTGAGATTCAGCTCAATCCATTCAAGCCGTCAACAGGAATCTCTCTAGAGATCTGGCATAGGCTAATTTGTTCCAGAATTACTTGCACTGGGTTGTTAATATTGTAGCACATTCTAGGTATCTGTGGGAATGATTTTATAATGTCCCTTCTCAGACAGGGGGAAGATACATATTCTTGATGGCATTTCTGTTTGTGTTGCTAGACATAGTTGATAAGCTCAAAAGTAAGCTTTGTTCACACGGAAAACAAAACAGCTTTGTTTCATGTTCATCCATCAAAGAGACTTTTGTTTTCTACCAAGTCCTGTCTGATGCAAACGTTAATTGCTACATAGGCAAGATGTGGATTAATTCTTTTACAGTCACTAAACAAAGTCGACATCAGCAGATTTAGCTTCAGCGACTTAACTGCTGCCCCTCAGAACTGACCTTTGCAGAATGCTGTCCCCACATCTTGAATGACAGGAGGTGGATTTGCTCTTCAGTCTCTCTTGCTCACAGCTATAATACATAATGCAAAGTGATCTTCACAGTGTAAATTAATATTTCAGGTTATAAATGCAGATGTGACCATGCCTGCTGTACAGTGGCATGGAAAATTTCTGTTGGAGAAGATTGAACAGATGGGTTTTGTAAATTGCTAAACCTCTGAAATTTCATCTTCCAGAGACATTAGGCTCTAGGTTCTCATTTTCAAAGGCTGTAGTATCTGTCTGACAGGTTCCATCACAGAGAGATTCTGGCAGTGTGACAGAAAATAAGAAAAACCATGTCCATGCTGCTGATTCCATGCCTGATGTTCTTGGTAAGATTGAGTGAATGGTCTTCTTGGATAAGGAAATATTGTCACATCAGTCCGTTTCCAAGACTCCAGGATCAGGGAGTACCCTTTTGCTCTGTAGGCAGGCGAGAAGAGCCCTTCTTTTCCAGGCCTTCATTAGAGATAGAAAAGGAGTTTTATACTTATGTACTTGCTCTTTGTGTGCAGTTAGTTCTCTCCCAGACCAGCCCAGAACAGCATTCCAGACCAGTCCAAAACAGCATTCCAGTTTCAAAGTTTGCTTACTTGTTTCTGAGAAAGCATACAAGAATAAGGACTATTTTCTTCAGTATTTTATTCCATTCGTGTACAAGCCTGTGGTTCCATGTTGCACATGGTGCACAGCTTTCTAAGATGTGCATTTGATGCTTGTATGATATGAAAGGATTTTCACGTGTCCTGTTGTAAAATCTTTCTCCTTGGGAGTATTTATGTCCATGGATTTATAAATCTGATAGCTCTTTGTGTGTTTTTTTTTCATCCCTGTAATAACATTTGTTTCCAGGATCGCATTGTATCAATGACACTTGATAAGGAATATGACGTTGCTGTGGAAGCCATTCGATTAGTCACACTAATACTTCAGTGAGTATTTCTTAAAATAAGTGTATTCCCTCTGAAAGTTACCTAAGCCAGTAATATGTAGTTAACTTTATTTCTTCACTTGTGCAATGAATTCACTCTATTACTTTACATTTGCTATTAAGTTGAACTGAATATGTAACATTGTAGTCACAAAGCTAAAATAACATACTTGATACCTTGGAAATAAAATAGGTGGAGTATAAAAACATACTGATTTATTGAGGGTATTTGTTTGGTGCATTCACTCTTGAGGAAAAATGCCAGTGGACATTTATACTGTTTGCCAGGGACAAAATGATTGTCTTTCCCAGAACACATGGTTATATCTGCAGAAATAACTTCAGTAGTAACTAAGAAAAGATCTTGTGTTACGAGATTTGATTATCTAGCTTAGCTAAAAAGAGGGTCATCTGGCAAATAAACCAACAGAGAGACGATGCTATCTTTAATACCCTAATTGGGGTTATGGAGAGGAAGTGCTGGTGGTCTGCAGCTTAAAACTCTTGGCCGCACAGGATACATGCTACCAGGTCCTGGCGTTTCTTTACACAGCAACGGTGGCATCCCTGATATGAAGTTCCATTTTGTGTGTAATCATCCCTTTCCTACACTGCTTGAAGCAATATGTGTCTAAGGGCAAGTTGATCACAGCAGCCTCCTGTACATGCTGCTGGAGGAACTTTTCCTAAGCTTTTATTACTCGTTCACTGAAATGTGCTACAAACATACATAGAATTCCTCCATGATATTTTATAGTCATTGACCCCACTTTGAAGAATCTTCTGGACAATGTAGAATTTGGATGAAAGATCAGACTAGCATTTCCTTGTGGTTAAAAAAAAGAAAAGGAAAGTATTGGCTTCATGGTTTTTTTTACCTAGGGGTAACATTGCTTTGCAGATATTGTACAATTTGACTTGTTAGGAAGGAGAATCTCTTTTTTTATGTTTTTAAAGCAAATATTACAAATATGATCACAAACAAGGTGTACAACATATCTTTCTCCTTCGTTATTAGGATCATTTGGGAATACAGTAAGAATTTTAAGGCAAAATGTGTCCAGTGCGCTCTTTTTCCTGCCCTGTTTTCTCTTTGGTTGTGTGATTAAAACATAGATAGGTGCAAGCTGATTCACTTAGGAGCAGAAGGATATGGGTCACATCAAACGGCACAGGGCAGTATTGTGGCAGGTAGGAGCTCTGAAAAGATGTTATGAACAATTGTGATGGGGAACGACCACTTCAAAACCATTGTTGAAAAGGAAAAGCAAAACCAACCAAATGAGGCACATAGAGTTCTGCTGTGGAAATGTTTCTGATGAATGCTGACTAAACAGCGAGAGAAGTAGTACTATTTGTATATGCAGTGTCAGTGATGTCGTTGATAGAATATATTTACAATTCCATTACCTATAACATTTTTCAAGAATACTATTGAAAAGTGAAACTTTTCTTGTATTTCATAAAAACACACACTCAAAATCTGTCTTAACTTCAGAACTTGCAGAAGCTTGCGCTTGCAGCCCACAAGGCCAACTGTGCTCTGGGCTGCATTTTTTGATGGGAGATGGCCAGCAGGGAGAGGGAGGTGACTGTCCCCCTCTACTCAGCTCTTGTGAAGCCCCACCTGGAGTACTGCATCCAGGCCTGAGGCCCCCGGCACAAGGACATGGAGCTCTTGGAGCGGTTCCAGAGGAGGGCAACTAAGATGATCAGAGGGCTGGAGCACCTCTCCAATGAGGAAAGGTTGAGGGAACTGGGCTTGTTTAGCTTGGAGAAGAGAAGGCTCTGGGGAGACCTCATTGTGGCCTTCC
>PPHD01007657.1:0-22788 GCA_002909625.1 Bambusicola thoracicus
CTAAGCAGACTCCTCCAGGAGCTGGTTCCCACCTGCAGAGCCCACAAGGACGCTCTAGCTGCAGGCTGACTGCTGCTTTGTGCACAGTTTGATCCTTGGTCCCTTGCACTCCTTGTCCCAGCTCCAACGCACCTGTTGCCCCAAGGAGTTGGAAGCTCTGGAGCTAAGGGTCTTATAGTCCTCATGTACTGTGTGGGCCAGGTGGCTGCACTTTGTGTTTCAGTTAGGAAGCTATGCACCAATTATAAATGAGGAGATAACAGGTCACTGCAATCCCTTCGCCTGCACATAGAAAGAGAATATGCTGTCTCAGTGGGAACAAACGTTGTCTTAGTGGAAACTTTTGATACAAATTCTCCCTCAAGTTGTGTGGGGCGGATCACAAACTCTCAGATGAATATTTTAGTTTTACTTGCTGATTGCAAATTGATTTAAGCGAGGTCAGAAATCACTTGCCTGTTGAACATTCACACACTTGTAGGCTCATTTTCTATTTTCCTGCCAGATGTATCCTTACAGAGGAGCATTCTCAGTTGTAGGGTTGTGGAGATCCAGCCTTACCCTAGAACCTCCTACATGTTGGAGAACTCCAGCGACAGATGTGAGTCTGATGCATGTCAAAAGGATGAGGTGTTTGGTTCACAATCTTCCCTGTATTGCATGAATGCCTCCTCCTTTTAAGGCATCCATGTGCTAGCATTGGCTGTTTGTGTAAACTCAGCCAGAAAACATAATTCCTGAATTCATCTGGGATAGGCTGGAGATAAGCCCTCAGTCCCCACCTTCTGTTCAGGTAGGCAGGAGGTGTAACAAGGTGCTTGTTTAGGCACCTTAAGTCTGGAAAACTGCTGGAAAGGTTTCCCTGTAAATACTTGTATATTGGAGATATCATTCAAGAAGTACTTTTCTGTAACAAATAAAACTGTAAGTAGGATGTTGCATGAAGTAGTTGCAGCGAAGCTCTAAAGTTAGGCAGAAAGGTTCAGCCAAGCATGACTGGCTAACTTAAGATCAGCTTTGTAAAAGCATACTGGTCTTCTGTAAACTCACTGTTGTTCTAAATACACACATGCAAGATGGAAAAGAGTATATTCCATGGGATATACTGGCTAGAAAGTGATGACAAGTTTGTCTTAGAAACAGGAATTTCAAGTCAGATAATAAATAGCTAAGATAAGAACTCAAATTACATTCAGATGTAAATAGTAGCACAGACAAAATGCGTGTGTCATCATAGCAAAACCAATAAAAGTAACAACAAGGAACATGAACTTATAGTAGGCCTCAAAAACTGTTAGGGGCAGCAGTGGAAGTAAAGTTCTGTGCAAAAAAAAATCATCTTCATTGCTTTTAGGAAGTTTAAATAATTTGATCAATAAATTGTTTTATGAGAGGTAAGCTATAAAAGTCCTATAATAATAAACCTTCTAATACAAGGAATGTATTACAGTTGTAATCACACAGATCATAGTGAGAAGCATGAAGTACTTGGATTTAGCAGATCTTTGTTATTTAGTTATTTGGTTTTACCTTTCTTGAACCAGTGTTACTAAGTTATGCCATTTAACTATGAGAATCCTTTTCAGAAGTCGGTGAAGCAGAGCTATGAATGGTGATTTCTATCACCCTCAATTTCCTTTCTAGGTCAGAACTATTCACAAAGATGGGAATGGGGATGACATTAGAATACCTTATTGGCTATATGTCAGAAACTAATTTTGTTCAATTAACACTGTGTGTTTAAGTCCACATTTGTAAATACTAACATTAATTCATTTATTGACAGGAAGTCACTGAGCAACTACATTCAGCATATACGAGTGCACACTGGGGTTAACAGCCCTGGGAGAAAGCAACGAATCCCTTATTCCTGCTTTTGATTGTTAATAAAAACCTGCAAGCAGCACTGCCATACAACCCTATCTTCTCCCACGCACACACACCTGAAAGCCCAATCCTCACTGACAGGGGAAGACAGGTGCGTGGAATTACTTGCTGTCTCATGTGACAGGCATTGATGTTAAGGAACTGATACTCTCTTGTTAAGCAAGCAAATCTTCTGATATTAATATTTGGGAGATTAATAAGCCATCCAGCATCTAAGAACCAACCTCCTACTCATGTAGACTGTGTGTGCGTGTGTGTGTGTATCTATGTGAAGAAACTGCAGAGAACTGGCTGCATGCCTACATGGGAAAGCATGGGGGGAGTGTTGTTTTTTTAATAAGGCATCCCTTGTGTAAACTGTTCCTGATGCAACTGATGTAGCAATGATGCAGTGCCTGCACCTGCCATGCACCTGGGGAATAGCAGGGCAGGCAGGCAACCCACGGAACAGTTACAAAGTGCAATACTTCTGATGGGGAAGTCTTCACAAGTTTTTGTTGCTCTTTTCTGGAGAGCCAGTATCATGCGGAGTTCAGCTGAAAGAAATCTGTGGGCCGGAGCATAGATCCCAGCAGGGAGCATGCCCAAGCAGGTTAGTATTTTTGTTTGTGTTGTTTCAAAACAGCAATTACAAGGTGGAGTTTAAATATAGCATTTTAAATCTTACTCTGTAGTTAGGAGTCTCAGTCCCATGCAGGGAAAAGATCATAATGAATAAAACTAATCAAGTATTTTTCATTCAGTTGCCACTTAGCTTTCTGTATCCTTCTGGCTTTTTTCATGGTTTCCTTCCTCCCTCCAGTTCTCACAGCTGAACTTTGGAGATCTGTACTGTTCTTGGACAGAATGAACTGCATTGCTGCCACTTGCAGATGCCTATGAGCCAGCCCATGTCTAAGGACAGCAGCATGCAAATAGGACACCGACACAGGCAGGATTCTGTGGCAGCTTTTGCAAGAGACACCAGGCAATTCATGCAACCACAACAAACACCAAGTGGGTTTTCTTGGGGAAGACAGGGAAGGGGTGGCAACAAACAAAAATCACAAACACACCCAGCATAAGTTCCTAGTTCTTCAGCCAGATGTCAGATTCCTTAATGTCAACAAATACTTTGGATGTATGCGTACAGTCTGCTCTTATTCAATGTAAATATAACTCTGTTGGCCTACTTACACTCTGAGATTTCTCTGCAGGTATATAATGCAGTATCTGCATGTCTCTCAAGCACGTATGATGCAAAATATTACATTTACCTGCTTACATTATGGACTGATAGTTTTGAAACTGAATGGTTATCTTGACAAATAGTCTGATAATTGACAGAACTATTATCCTGTGTTTCCCTCTTCTGCTTCTAAACTTCAGTAAAGGCAGTCTAGCTCCTGTACATGAAAGCTGCTAGGAGAAAATGCAAGCTGTTAATCACTTTAGCCATTAGATTACTTTAATAAAACATACGATCAGTTTATAATTGAAAAAGCACTAAATCAACGTTCTTTTTTTTTATGAATTTACCTGAGATTACCTGAGTACTGTTGAAGGAGTTACAAGTTTAAACTCTTCTGCCTTTGTTTTCACAAATAAGCTGTTTTCATGTCCTCTCTCATACACTCCTAATCATAAATTGGGAAAATAACTGGATCTCGTGATGAGATGACAAGTAATACAATTAGTGTTTTCAGTTTGTTTTGTCAGTCTCTGCCCAAGTGGTGATGGGTTGACAGCTGGACTATATGAGATTAGACATCTTTTCCAACCTTAATGATTCCATGATTCTATTAACTCTCAGTTTCTACATCATTTCTACATCACTTATTGAGAGCATCCTGTTGTCTTAAAGGTGAGGATATTCTAAGAGCATCACTACGCTCAAAAGACAGAAGAAAACTCACTTCAGTGTGGGTGGGAGCAGAGCTGAGCTGTCACCCTGTATACACTGCTGCCATGCTGTGAGCATGGTGCTGAGCACATCCTCAATTTAATGGCACTGGTACTTAGGTTCTGGCCAGCTTCGGTCACTATCCACTCTAACAAGCTGGCAGCATAACCATATGCTTTCAAGACTAAAGTTTAAAAACCATGGACTTCAAAACAAAGCCAATTACAGGACGACCACCATGTTATTACAACATCTGAAGTCTCAACAGTTCATGTTCCAGAAACAAATAAATGGGAAGAGTGTAAAATATTCCTACTCCAGCTGAATACGTAGTTTAACGTTTTGCGTACGGTATGTATGCTTTACCAATCTTTGAAAAGGATAACAAATTATTTTAAGTCCAAGAAAATCAGAATTTTATTTAAAATATTTATGGAAGTAAATCCTCACATTTTTAATAAATCAACTGCATTATTTTTGTAAAGATGAACCACCAAATAATTCACCACATTAAATAACGGAGTCTAAATAAATACTAAAATCATTGTATAAATACATGCATATCAAGCTTAGAGAAACAGCCTATAGTTGCGTAGTATCGAATAAAGCCTTTCATGTACACATCTTCCCTGTCAGCAAAGCTGTGGCAGACAAGAACAAATACATGCTGTATAATTTCCCCAAGATGAAAACTCTCCGTATCCAAACAGTTCTCCCTGGAGTAACAAAATATGCAGCACAGTTGCTTCCTTACCAAACCCAGCTTTGTAACTCCACTCAGTCTTTAAAGCTGAAAGCTCTCTAAGAGGCACTGTCAAATGATAAAAACGAGGACTGACTGAAATTGATTTGGCAAAATAATTTGCTGTCACAGAGTCCCAGAATACAGAAGAAAACGAAGAGAGTAAAACAGTGTTTGCACACACCCTGAACCGGTCTTTCTAAATAGAAAGTGTTGAGAAAAACACTTCTTTGATCCAAAAGTTATGTCAGGTTGCCAATGTTACTTCACAGCAGAAACAGTATTTTCATGTTGGCTTCCAAACAAGTGCAAGCAGAATTGAAAAGCCGTGCTAATATGGATAGGGGAAAAGATGTAAGCAGTGTATGCTACCATCACTAACATAGTAACATTGAAAGTGTAGAACAGCACTTTTTCCCAGGGCTCCATGAGATAGCTGCAGGTGATTAATTCAAACTGGCAGTGCAGCCAATAAAGATAGTTCTTCATGCTCTTAATATCCATCTTCAACTCAGAGCAGCTTCTGAAAGCCTTCCCTATTACAATAAATGATAGTTAGGAGAAAAAGAAACCTTTAAAAGAAAAAAAACAAAAAAAACCCAGCAACTCCATTCTATCCAGTCTGTTCATAGTGACCAGCGTTAGCAGATATTATGAAAGCACAAGGGAACTAAAATCCAGAGACTACACATACATTTTAAAGCACAACACATGACCAGATAGAAACAGACTATCCCATGAAAAGCTCCATTTGTACTCCTTTTGCCTTTTTCTACCTTCTCTTCTGAATAAGACAGTCAAATGCAGCCTACCGTATAATGGGCGATTCCCTAGGACACTCCACAATATCTTTTTCCAGAAATCTGTTACCTAATAGTCATTGCAAGTCCATTTTCCAAACCAGACTACTTTCATGGTTTTTCTTGCAATGGATTATTTCAGATGCTGTTGAAGCAGCTTAATTCAGAAAGCATGCATAGCTCTCCCTTCACTAGTCATGGATTCTCAAGTAGAACTTGGCTAGAAGTCTGATTTCTGTCACTGCAGATGGAATTTGAAGTCTTATGACTCAGCTGTTGGAGTGCAAACTGAAAGTATGCAGAATAAAACACATGCAGAACTACAACAACGTGCATCAGTATACAGACTGTACAGCTCCATCTGCAACAGAGACTGCACTGATCTATTGCAAGAATAAAAACATGCCCATTTATTTTAAAGCTCTGTGTTCAGATTGATGTTAATCATTATTTAGTATTACATTATACAGTTACTGGGAGAATACAGAACTGGAGAGGTGAAAGGAAAACAGGACTTGTTCAGTCACTGATGCTTCATTGTTTGGTACATAAAAGGAGGTGAAACAACTCCCCCTCTTAAGAGTTTTTAGAGAAATTTTGCCCTATCTTTCCCATTTGTCTACAATACCTCCCACACTTTTGCCACACAGGTAAAATTTCTGTAGAAATTAAGTACTATGAAATACTTTTCATAACATCCTTGCTATATCAGCCACATTTCTGTGCATTACATGCAGCTTTTAATAAATCAAGATGATATTTAAGCTTTTTATCAAACAAAATATTGCCAAACTATCTTGAGGGATGAATTTTCCTACCAAAAAATGGTGCAGATTCTGTAAAAAGCAGAACTTACCTCTTCACTTCTCCCTGGTGACAAAATGTTTAGAGAGACACTTCCTGACACTTCTGCCTTTTGCAGCTGAATATCTCCTCTACGCACCCGAAGCAGAGAGGAGTACCTTTGAACCCCAATTACAGAGCATGTCCTCCATACCCCGCCCTGCTTCACTATTGCTAAAAACTCCTCTGGCCAAAACTGCATTATGCAACAAGGACATCCATCGTCTGGCTTGGCACCATACTCTCATGACAGCATTAATTTGATGATTAGTAGAGAGTCAAAGTTGAAGATCTGCAGGGTGGGAGGAGCGCACAAGGCTGCAATACTATATAGGGCAATCAGTAAAAAATGCTTACAATTAGTGCCTTCTCTAATTGGGAATGACAAAAATGTTCTTCTGCTTCTGTGGGACTCTACAGTGCAGGCTGCTAAAGTTCCTATGAGGTACAACGTAATGTTTGTGCAAAAATATGGTGTCAGAGTTACATAGCCACAAAAATGCATCTCAATTAATGTCAGGAAAGTCTCAGGTGATGCCTTCACCTCCTGCAACCTTTGATTAATACCACTTTCAAACAGTTCCCAATCCTCCCTGTGTGTCTGTCTCCTAACCCCACACCCATAGATCAGTTGTCCTGCTCCAGAACAGCAGGGAGGAGAGAACACGTGGGCAAGATTTACGTGAGCAAAAGTTGGTGAATTTGCCCTAAAAATACTACAAAATTATACCAAGCCACAAGTGCTTTTAATGATCTAATTTGACAAGTAAATTAGGTAGAAATCTGCATAATACATTATGTTCTAAACTACCTGCCTGCAGTCAAATCATTTCCAAATCTGAATCAGCTTCACTTAGGAAGAATATGCCATAAGCAATGTCCAAGGCATCATTGCCACACCCTCCTGCTTCCCTTCCTTACCAAACACCCTGAGCTGACCCAATAGTAAAAGCTGACTTGATCCTTCAACCTTTTTTTTCCCCTGTAGTTTTCAATAAAATAAGGTTTTCTGTTCAAAAACTGCCCACTTCACACAGAAGATTAAAGACATGGTAAGGTACTGCCTCTGGCAGCAGAGTTAAGATGCCACATTCCCTTCTCTGGCAGAGCCAGGGGTCTGCCACAAGGGCCCATCCCAAAGGTGGACAAACTACTACATTGAGGAGAACATTACTTGGGCTGTGGTCTGCAGGGTGGATTCATAAATGCTGAATTATTGCCCTGAAGTACTTCTGCAAGATTCTTACCTCAGCCATTTCTGTTTTCAACTCTACCTTTCATGCAAGGTTTTGCAGCAGAGCGCTGGGGCATGGAGTGGGAGGAGACATTTTCGGGGGCTTTTCAAAAACCACCGAGAAAAACAACACAGAAGTAACACTGTTGTTTTATGTATAAGAGAAGCAACACTTGCCAACCATAGCATCTGTGTTCTTGACAGGCTAACAGCCTTACTTCTAGTCACTTCCCAGCTGGGTGTATCATCCACAGGCATCAGCAGAGCACTGGTAGGGCAGCAGAAGGCAGAAGTCTGTTCACCTCAGCCTGAGCTCTCTCAGAAAAGTATTAGTGCAAGAGCCAAGGAAACTCACGTAGGTACTTCCACCATTTCAAGTGCAAAACTGTACAGCTGTTTTCATTCTTTTTGATATTGCTCCACTGTTATTTTCAGTAATAAATTCCACAAGTTTAAACAACGCTGAAAGTAAAGACTTGTTTAAGTTTGCTTTAGTTCTAACAGCTTTAGAAACTTTGTTTTTACCTGAAGCCAAAAGCCATGAAAGGGGTACCTGTTAGCATGGAAGCAGAGCCTACCTCACAGGAATGAAATGTCAGAGTAAGCAGAATCCATTCCTGACGTGATGCTGTAAGCAGGTCCTGGATGGCAGTGTGAAGCTCCCATGCACGCTCTCTTTGGGACTCTCTGTACAGCCACTCCTGCTGCTTCTCCCTGCTTTTACCTCAAGAGAAAATAAGAATTTCACAGTTCATGATCACAGGTGTTTAGCTTCACTCAAAATACAAAATTTTCCTGAAATGCCTTCTTCTTATGCCAGTTTTAGTCTACACACCTTAAGATCATTTTCCTTCACAGAGAATAAATGGAAATAGTCTCAAAGATCAAAACAAAACAAAACAGAAAACAAACCCATATTGTGATGCTTGGTACTATTACAGTGATGGATGACTGGAGATGTAAGAACAAAGCATTTTTTCGCAAAGATCTCAAAGCAGTTTTGCTGCAGCTCTGAAAAGCAGCAGAGGCTTTCCCAAATCGAGCCTTGACCCAAAAGGGCTGCTCCCTTCTCCTTTTTAACACCATCTCTACACTGTGCAGAGCTCTCCTCGAAGGTGCATATCTGGAATCAACTTATCTATGCTCCAAGACAAGTCAGCACTGACTCATAGCATCACATCAACACATTTTTACATAAATCTGATAAAGGGGAACATGAAAAGCACAGAGTAACATGTTGTGAAAGCTTTATTACTTTCTGAGTGCCATTAGCAATTAGCCTTCCATCTCCCTAACTAGGAGTGTCCAGACCTGAGCCCAATTAATTAAAAAAACGATCCCTGCAGTTGCTGGTAAAACAGAAATCGGCAACGCGTATGCAAAAAGCAGATAACTGGGCTGTCTCCCTGAGCCTTATCCCTTGATCCTGCAGTGTACTGTTAAGCTGACTGGTGTGTTCCCTTCCCAGTCCCATTTACTTCTCCCTCCAATTGTGTCAGTACCCAAAAGGCAGTAACTCATTGACAGCAGGACAGAGTGTCTGCTAGGAGAACATCCTGGCAGCTTCTCAACAAGCTTATCCTGCAACTGCCAGAAACAGCTATTTCTGGTTGTTCTGGGGCCTTTTAGTTATGTTGCCCAGGTTTATGCCTAGGCTGGCAGGTAATTAAATTTCAAAACCTCTGTTTACTGCTTCTTCCTCTGGTTTCCAGCCAAACAGAGTTAAACACAACCACATGAAAGGTCATGGAGTGATACAGCAAAAAAAAATTTTTAGCATGGGAAACACGAATTAAAAAAGCAAACCAGAAACATTCAAATATCCACTTCACTGAAAGAAATCACCATCCTCCTTTTTGTCACTTGAGTGAGGTTCTCCATATGGAGATATATTTGAGATCAGCATTTCTTTCTAGTCTAACTGAAACTGGTCATGGGTTAAAAAGTATGCTATGTGGGAGTACAGAGACAGAAGTAGTGGAAGGAAATAAGCCTAATTTCCTTAGAAGACCAAGCTAAAAATGCCTGAAATGACTCTGCCTCACACCTATATAATGCAGTAAAATTAAGACAGTCAAAAACAGTCAAAGGTGAGCTTAACCTGCTATGGAATCACACCACAGGATGATCTGATCACAAACGGTGCTACCAACCTCCTATAAACCTCTACAGCTTGCGATAGTTATCCTGTGTCCTCAAGACACCTGAGAACCAGCTTCACAGCATAAGGAAACCAAGCAATAAGGAATGGCTTAAACAGGGAACCATTTGTTTGGCTTGTCAACAAAATCATGCTGCTCCAAAGAACCTACAGAATATACACTACTTTTCTTGGAAAGTAGAAAGATTACCCTATTGTACAGAGCAGGTCAGTTCTTAGAAAGACTTTGCTCTGCATGGTGTAAAGTATCTAGCATCTGGATCTGTATATCCTGGCACCCAGCAGGTCTAGCTCGAGCAGTATCACCCCTGGAATCAGGCTGTTAGGCACGTACAGGAACGCAACACAGACAAGGAATGTATCTTGACAGGGACAATATCTTGATGAGGAATGTGCCTTGGCTCCAGCTTACTGAGGCCTGACTTCTATTAGTAATGCAAATAACATATTTTAGTTATTACATTGTTGCCTGCATGAGTCATACAATTTTCCAGCATGGTGCTTCACACCTGGTTAGACCAGTTCAAGATCTGTTTTAATTCTACATCAAGAACTGACAATTAGTGAAAACCACGGACAGTAACAACCTCCGAAAGCACAAGAAACATGCATGACTGGCCCAGAAGTATCAGGCACGTACTAATTTGGCATGATGTAAGATGACACCATTTAATACTTCAGGAAAAGAATGTTTCATAAAATTTGGGCACTGAAATGTGCCAGTTGTAAAGAGTAATGCACCAACACCTTCCTACTTGCAATTGCTTTACTTCAGTGCACAGCTTACCTGCCCCTCACACAGTATTTTATTTAGGTATTCCTGGTACACAGGCAACCAAAGGAAGCTTCTTTGCCCACCTGCATCCCAACTGTACACAAATCACCATCTCATGGGGCATTCTGCTGGTGCAGCCCCTGATCAAACTGGAAGTTCTCCTTATACCAAGGTTTGCCTGTTTTCTAACCTGTATGATGGTTCTGGTGTCCTGCTTCATAATAAAGACAATACCACACTAGCTACCATGCAGACCCTGAGCACACATGGTCTGAAAAACAGACTGAAGCAACACAGAGAGCTCTCACTGTATCCACTAGGAAAATTTCATTCAGTTTTCATAGAAAAAGAGCTGTGAGTACTGCAAACCAAATGCACAATAAGTCACATTGTTATGAAAACTAACAGCGGTATAGGGACATTGTATCCCTATCTTCGTTTTCTCATTTCTTTTCCACTCCTCATTCACACCAGAAGTGCACTCACTGAACAGTCTCAGTAAACATTTCAACTATGCACCTGAATGAAATTCCAGCTTTAATTATGGATTCTGGAGCTGATTCACATGTGCTCCTGCAACACGTCTGGAGAGATGACACAGAGGTGATGCAAACATCAGCTATATTCCAACACACTGTACTGAAGGACATGGTTTAGTGGGCAATACTGGTGATAGGTGGACGGTTGGACTGGATGATCTTGGAGGTCTTTTCCAACCTTTGTGACTCTATGATGACCCTGAACACGTACAGCTGCCTGTCACACGCATGGAGCAGCGGGCTGCTGTGCAGACTCCAGCATGGCAACAGCTGCAGTTCTGAAGTGCTCTATCAGTGTTTCATCACCTTTCCAAGAAGATACTCACCTGCCTGATCCTGTCAAGGCAACGGGGGATCCAAAAGCCTTCATGATTTAGTTCAGGAGCAAAAAAACCCAAACAAACCAGGTTTGTTGTAGAATGAAACTCTCCCCCCATATAATGCTGAAACCACAGCAGACAACACACTGGGCTTGGGATATGCAGAGCGTTCCACATTGGGAGCATCAAAAGGATAATGGCTGTTTGCTTGGTTCCCTAACAGCTAAAAAAAAACGGGGGAGAGGAGAGTCCACGCAAAATCTCCTCAGCGCCCACCGCTCCCCACAGCCGGGCTGCGCACCTTCCCGCTTTCTCGCCGTCCTCTCACCTCAGCGGCGCTCGCCCGAACTCCCTGCAGCACCATCTGGCGGACTGGCGCCTACAAGTCCCAGCAGCCCCCGCGGCAGCGAGCCGATGCAAGCGGCGGGACGGCACCGCAGGGGCTGCTGGGAACGGTAGTCCCGGGGAAAGGGCGGGAAGAAAATCTCCCTCAGGGAGGGTCGGCGCGTGAGGGGAAAGTGTCAGTGTGGGCCTCTTAATCTCTCCTGCAGTAAAAGCACTACGCAAAAGGTTTTTTTTTTTTGTTTTTTTGTTTTTTTTTTTTTGTTTGTTTTTTAAGCTTAATTACTCCTCCAACTCAGGCAGGATAGAAAATGCACTGTTTTCCAAAGAAAGAAATGATCTTTACTTACACGAACCTCTCTTTTACCTCAGGTGGAGCTCCTGGCTTTGTGAGCACAGTCTGCCATCAGAGCAGTGTGGAACACCACAACCATGTGCCTGCTGACTAAAATCCAAATGGGCTGTAAAAAATAGAAAACTCAGGTAAAATCTACTCAGTCATACATTATTATATTTTTTTTTAATAGCTGCCAGATAATTCATTATGTGTTATGAGGAAAAAAATCGCTCCTGCCTTGGTGTAGGCACTTTTGGTGTGCACAGTGAATCCTGAATTAATTGTATATGCAGTGGATTTGAACAAGTAGTGCAAAAAGTGAAAACAGTGCAAAGGGTAAGCAATGGGAATTGGTATAATGCAGCTCAATAATACACATTGTTTCTCCAAAAGGACACTTCGGTGAACATTCATGGGCTTTATCTAAAACCTATTCAAGTTTTAGCCTTTATCGTTTCATTAAATTAAACCTATTTGTAGCACACACACTCTTCTTTCAACCCTACGTTTTAAGAATTCTGTTTTAATCTGTGGTGTTTTGTGAAGAGAAAGTATATTCCACATGCTGCTGAAAGGAAAAAAGAATGTTGTACTAATTACCTATAATAATAGAAAGAAAGCTAGAAGTTTGTCTTCTGCTGAGAAAGCTATCCCAGAGTGCCCCCTTAGGTGTCTTTCATAGGACAGAAGATGGTGTTCTGTGAAATTTAATCTGCAATAGGAGGAAAAGAAGAGACAGTTGAAAACTTAGGAAATCAATTGTAAATGCTGACTCCTAGAAACTAGAGAAGCGAACATCCTATCATGGCTATGAAAGTGAGAATAGGGATAAGGAAATGAGAGCCCTCTAAATACACTGACATCAAGGAAAGACTGTAAGAGAACAGCAAACCTTGCAACTTCCATATCCTGGAATGTTGTCTGCTTGACGAAATGAAAAGAGGCCCATCAGCAATGCTGCACAACTAAAGAGGAAAGTGCATTTTCCAGGCTGAAATAATTAGTCATTGCTTCCTACAAAAATATAGAAAGCAATGGCCAGGCTGTTGCAGCCCAGCAGATCCTGCCTCTTCCAACTGGCAGACCCACTCACCCTAACAGGTTTGAGCTCAGCTTGCAGAACAGAGATGCTTGTACCCAGAGAGGACTGTGCCCTTTCTTTGATTGCCATCTCTGCTCTCCCAAAGAGCTTCCAACTGCAAAGCAAAGCAAAGGTTCAGCACGATGGAAAATGCCAGCACGCTGGGGTCATCTGTGCACCGAAGTCTGTGGGACTGCAGATGTGTGATCCATCATGGACTCGTCAAGGCCAGCAGTGCCTGTCAGTGCTCCTGAACCAGGATGCTTCAGGAGTCAAAGTGTGTCCTGTCACCTTTTCCTCTTGCAATGCTAATTAGACTCTGTGCTCTGCAAGTGCACAACGGAGGCACAGAAGATGTTTATGCATCTTGTTTGTTGTTGCCCTGTAGCTATAATAAATGCATCTCAGGACAGGCAAATGGGCAGAGCAGTAATGTTAGAATTAATTCTTTGTTTCAGAAACAGAATCAACAGATAAAACTGTTTCTGCTTTAAGACATTTATACTACCTCATTAAAACTGTGTTTGGGCCACAAGCAAATAACACTTCTCTTTTCCCCAGATATTTTTTTTTCCAAACTTTCTATCTACTGTGGCACATGGAGGGGAAAAGCCTTGTTTTCACATCTGATCAGGATGGAGAGAAAATTTTTCTTCTGGCATTGAAGAATAATGTCCCGTGTAAAAAAAAATTGCGAGTCTGAGAGTGTCAGACAACTGAATCTGCATGCTTCTGTTTACGTTCAGAATTAATGTACCTAGCCAGAGAACTGGAATTTTGTTGTTTGAAAAGAAAAAATCAGTGAACAATGTTTAAATTATCTGCAAAGGTCCTAAATATATGAAATATCTCCCCTACATACATTAATTTATCTGACTGCATTTCCTTTTCATCCAGTCTTTCCGTATAAGAAGGCTGAAATACAAGGAATTACATTCTATATTTTGCTTAACAGCTCACTGTTCACCAGAGGTCACCACCAGAGGTGGATTTGGAACTTGCAGGTAGCTTTTTTGAGTTAGACCCATTTATACTTGGAACTAACATCTAATGGGAAAGTGGATCTATCTCATTGTTTATTCCTTTAATTTCTGAATTATGACTCTGTTTGACTGTGAAGTGAGAATTTGAGGCAAATTTTATTCTTTATGATTTTTCTATCAGGAAACAAATCTGCATTTCTGCGCTGTCGGGTGATCAGTGATGCTGCTTCTTCATTTCTATTATTTTGACAGAAGCTCAGACTTTTTCCTGCGTATGAATTCTCCTCGTTTAGACTTCTCTATTACGTGTCCTAGTTTCTCTAGGAGCATGGCATAAGAAACAGGAATGTATTTTCAATGGAATTCCCAAATCGCCACTGACAAAAATAATATTTGAGGATTGTTAGAACTATTCTAGAAATACATGGGGGAAAAAAAAAAGGAATACAGATGTATTCATGGCTTGCAATTTACAGTAATACCAAAACAATCTGTGTACCTATAATTACACATTGTGTTTGTATTTGTCTGCGTCCACATGACTGCCAGAACATTATATGCAGTTCTAGCAGTACAATAAGATTATATTATGAAATTTTTATGTCAGCTTTAACAATGCTCCTATACAACACTTTTTTTGTATGTGTGAAATTTCTTTGATTTTATTGCTCTCTTCTGAAAATTATTTAATACTGTTGAAAAGAACTCATTCATGGATCAGCAGGGAGGTTTCTTTTCTGTAGCTTTACTTCTGCTGTAATTAAGGACTACCAGCAGGATCTTATCTCGTACATACGTAGCTAAAAGGCAAATGGTCTGTTAAATATGATACAGTTATTTGCTAAACAATAGCTTAAGAAGAACTGGGATTGTTGTGTTTTAATTTTGGTCAAGGAAAAGCATGGTACTGGTTAAATGGTGAGTGAGGAATTGTGACTCTTGATTTTTGGTATGCATTAATGGTGCTTTGCTTTTGTTCAGACACCTCAAAGGCAGGGATGCTGTAGCATGTTAGAAGGTAGAAAGCAGCTTCTTGGACAGGTTTATGTGGTCTTTCAGTTGTGTCAACTGTAGGGCCAGTGGATTCAGAAGCAATGGTATACTAATGTTATTGAATATGACGACAGTAAATGACTTTGCATCTGTGGGAGGAGAAATAAATGTGTGAAAGCAGTGAACAAGAAATAGATCCAGTTAAACGTGCTCTGAAATACTTTCATTCAGCTCTAGTTCTCTGTGAATTAATCTTCCTTCAAGTTAAGTTCAGCAACTTTTCACCTAAGAGTGAACTGCATTAACATCCTCAGGGCCCCTCCATAGTTGCAAACTGTGAGAGCAGTGGGCCTGTAAGCCAGAAGGTCTCATTTTTAACATTTCTCTTTTCTCTTTGTATCCTTCTCCTATTAATAGCCATTTGTCAATGTAGAATTCTCAGAATTTTAGTACAGATTTAAAAATATCATCTTTTATATGTATCCATCTTTATGATTAATAACAAAAATGTAGAGACTGGCCTAAAAAGACTGATTCCTTTCAAAATTATAAAAAGCTTTCATCCCATCTTCTGATCTGATCTCAAATGAGAACATTTTCAGTTCTGCAAGAATGAGACATCGCTACCCCATATAAATCAAAATCTGAGTTCACAGTCTAATTTAATCAAAAAGAGGAAGAGGAGCTTTTACTGGAAAGTGCGGGCAGAATCTTCAAATGATAGATAACAGAAGGTCAATGGTAAATCATACCTTAGGAGAAAAATAAACCAAAGATTTACAGTTGTTAGATCATATTTACTATTAACCTTTATAGCGTAACTAAATAGAAACATTTCCCAGCAGGAATTAGTACTCAGCGTGTAGCTTTTGGATCTCCATGGATTTATGAACCATGTTCAATTACGTTTTTAGTTCTTTCCTCATATGCAGCACTTTATCACCCTCCCATCTATCAGAGCACCATAAAAATAGGACTCTGCCACTCCTGAGAGACCTATTGTTTCCAGACTTCACAGACTTACTATTAAAGCTCATTTCATGTTTCATAAATTTTTATTTCAAACATTCATCCCTGGCTCGCTTTCCTATCTGGATGACATACTGGATCTTATTCTAATGATAAATTAAATCCTTTCAGCCATATTTTCCTCATTCCAGATGTAGCTCTTCAGAATCTTTGTGGAGTGTCATTTGAGGGTGAGAGAAAACAAAGCCCATTTTGAAAACAAAGGGCAAACTTATCTAAAGTTTGTCATATACTGAAATCCTCCTCAGTGTAGCTGATGTAGTAGTTGTTGCTCTCCTGTCTCCACATATGCAGAGCACAGTCAGGAAGTGTGCTTCTGTTGAAGGCTGTTTATCCATATGCTCATAGCTTTAAGTGTCTGGAGAAGGAGAGAGCTCTAAGTACACAAGCCAGTCATCTTAACTGTCTCTGCCACTGATTCAAAAAGAACAGTAATGTATTAGGCGGATAAGCAGGGCTACAAGGGCAGATAACCAGGAGGTCCTCAGCTTTGAAACAAATACCACAAATGCTTACAGGTATATCATTATTCTTGTAACTAGTCCCAAGGATTTCATTAGTATGTACATTCCTGAGATTAATTCAGGACAGCCATCCATAGCAGAGCACAGGCTGAAGGTCAGTGAGACTATTTATGTGCTTAACTGCCTTTCCGGAGCAAGGTCAGTTAAAAACTTGAATTTTAGATTCTGGAACAGGACTCAGGTCTTTAGAGAGCAAACGCTAGAACACAAGACTTAATTAAATGTCTCATGATATTAGAAAGGAGTAGAGACTAAGTGAACTTACTAAGCTTAAGGAAATAAGAGAGCTGGTTTAGTAAATGACAACTGTGGTTTCAAATATGTATTACTTCCCCCCAGCATAACTCAGCCAAAGTTTAAAGTGTCTGTACTCATTTAAAATGAGATTTTTTTCTCCCAGATAGGTTCTGTCTGACATGCTTTCTTGTACTGTCATTCCTGTCTTGATATTTGCCGGCATGAGACATCTCAAGCCTTCAAGAATTCATTTTACTGGACTGAGAGGCTTTTATTACCTACCACTGAGTCTGTCCAACAAGTACTTGAACTTTCTTACATCTTCTCAACTTCTGAATTAAAACTCTCTGTAAGAGAACTGTGTGCTGTGTCAAAACTGCATTTTACAATGGCCAACGTTTACTACCACTGCTTCTGCTTCTTGTGTTGCATTTCTCAGCCTGCTCCTTACATCTCAGTAATGCAGCTTTTCTTGGGAATGCTCACTACTGGTAACTTCAGGTAAAAAAAACATAAAGATAAAAAAAAAAAGATAATCTCAGAGACTTAAAAGTAATGTTTTTCATGTCTCAATCATCACACAAATAAAGTAGGAGGATGTTTATTTTTTTAGCCATATTTCATCTGTTTCATGCGTAGTGATTGAACCAACCCTGGTTGAAGGAAACTCTTTAAGGGGCATCAAGCTCAAAGGTGCTGGAAGAGTGAGGTCTTCCTTTTTTTATACAAGACTTAGGTTGTAAATATATGTTGCTTCACTTCCTAAGAGATTGTGATTCAAGACTTCAATGAATTTTCAGATCTCAAGAGACGAGATAAAGAAAAGCAACAGAAGAAAGAAAGATAAATATGCACACAACCCACAGATTCTGCACATTTTGCTATAGTTTGCTTTTCTATCCTCAGATACATCAGTTCAGGAATTAATTCCTGGTTGGGAACATAACTAGCAGAACTTAGATTTTGGCTAGTAGCCCAGTTCCTCTGATGTAAGTGCATCAGCCATCTTCTGTTCCATTTCCAAAATCATAGCATCATGTATTTGTTACAGAAAAGATGCTGTTAATGCTTAGCCAAGCTCTGAAATTATTTCTTGAGTACTTTACTTTTTCCATTACAGCAAAGGAGAAACCGTTCTATCTGTGGACATTTAGCTGGTTTTACTTCTGAAGTACAAGATTAATTCTAACATTAAAATGCTTCTAGTCAGTGGATCTGCTTTTCCTGAGATACGCTCCTAATGCTTAAAAGATAAACTAGAGGTGTTTTATGAGTCTGCAGACAAAGAGTTGTGATTTCTTAGTGCTTTCACTTCTGATGACAGAGCTGAGTGTGGTCTTTGCTCTTTTTCTGTAGCAGTGCAGGTCTAAATGCAATAGCCCTGGCCTTCTCAAGCCACCCCCAACACCAATCTAGGGCATAGGAGGCAGCAAGAGGGCAGGGGCATTAGGTGGAGCCAGAGCTGCACAACTGTAGGAATTACGACTCTGCACTGAAGAAAGGAGCAAACCCATTCCCTTCTCGCTTCAGCAAACAGAGCAAATTTGAAATACTGCGTCATCCTTAAGCAAATAGCATCACCTTCCATTTACTGCACGGGTTTCTTTTGTAATTCCCATGGGCAGCAACAAACAAGATGCATAAGCATCTTCTGTGCCTCCTTTGTGCACTTGCAGAGCACAAAGTCTAATTAGCATTGCAAGAGGAAAAGGTGACAGGATACACTTTGACTCCTGAAGCATCCTGGTTCAGGAGCACTGACAGGCACTGCTGGCCTTGACGAGTCCATGATGGATCACACATCTGCAGTCCCACAGACTTTGGTGCACAGATGACCCCAGCATGCTGGCATTTTCCATCGTGCTGAACCTTTGCTTTGCTTTGCAGTTGGAAGCTCTTTGGGAGAGCAGAGATGGCAGTCAAAGAAAGGGCACAGTCCTCTCTGGATACGAGCATCTCTGTTCTGCAAGCTGAGCTCAAACCTGTTAGGGTGAGTGGGTCTGCCAGTTGGAAGAGGCAGGATCTGCTGGGCTGCAACAGCCTGGCCATTGCTTTCTATATTTTTGTAGGAAGCAATGACTAATTATTTCAGCCTGGAAAATGCACATCCCTCCCCTTTATTTGTATAACATTTGTCATGTATTGGGCATTGCACAGGCAACTGAGAGACAAAACCCCTGGATAAAGAGCTGACAGTGTAAACAACTGATCAGATTACTGACTAAGTGTCCTCAACTCCTATATTAAATAAAGTTGGGGTTATTTTCTTCTCATATACAAGATTTTCTGTTTTTTCTTGAGAATACTTACTAGAAAGAGTGACCAGCAATGATAATGAGGTTAAAAATGCAAGAGATGTGATATTTAACAATGGGTCCAGGATACAGCAAGAAGCTTTTTTCACCATTTTTAATTGCAAATTATTACAGTTCCTTGGCAGAGTGGGTCTCCTGACTGTCAACTTAAAAGTAGAAGTCGACAGAGAACAGTGTTTTTGGAGAAGTCATTAGCTATAAATAAAGTGGTTCATACCATCTGATAAACAGCCTCCTGCAAAGGGATCCATGTAAATACATTCTGTTCCTTCTCTGTGCACTGTCATCCTTTGTTTGCAATTTTTCACCAGCTGAAGGCAGCTGCCAGTCATTCTGCACTCTCTAAACAGATACTGTGATTGTGGCAAATTTTGTGAGCTGTGAGAATGCCAAAACCCATGGAGGTTGCAGGGAAGAAAACTAAATTTAGTGTTATCTTGCTATCACCAGCTTCTCCCATATGCACCTGCAGGAACAAATCTGCAATGGCTGGAAGCAGCAGTAGGGAAGCCCGCAGCTGTTTGAAACTCATTTCCCCATCTGGTGTCAGCTTCACAGTCTGGTGCCTTAGAAAACCTAGGATGATGTGGGAATTGGAGGAAAAAAAAAAAAAAAGAAAGAAAGAAAAAAGCAATAAAAGAAAATTAAAGCAACATCATAAAATTCTCTTGTAGTCAAATGATTTTTCCCATTAAAATACGGCTCCTCTGCAGTAAATCTGCATCATGGTGAAGCAGATGGTGCTGTGGTATGTGGTTTTTCTGCAAAGTGAGAAAGAAGGAGAAACAGTTCTGACAGCTGAGGGTATCACACCACACAGCTATTTTAGTACAAATCCTACCATTTGGATCTTACTAGGCATACTGCTTATGAGAAGATGGAGAACAAACAAAAAGAAGTGCTTTTCACTATAGACTCACAAGTAGAATAGGCAGCACTTAACGTATCCTTGAGTAGATGTGATTAGGCTTATTAGTGTTTTTACTGCACCCAGTTCTCACGAACCCAAACTTTCTTGTATGATTCAGTGCAGTGTAGACATCTAAATTTAAGAATCTGTCCACTATTACCTAACATCATTTTTCAAAGTCTTCTGTGAGTTTCTCTTACAATTAACTTCTGTATTTTTGTTTGTATGTTTTTGTTTGGTGCTTTTTTCCTACTATTTTTTGAATTTTTATGGAGCTTCAGTATTTCATTTGGCACAAGTTTATAGCTGTATCCTGTGGACATCAGCAGTGCTCATTCAGTTTTCTCTGTTGGCCCTTTAACAAAAGTCTGTGTCTCTGCCTTCACCCACCACTTTTACAACACGTATCCCATTTGAGCCCCAGAGGTACGAATGCTTCAGCTTTATTTATTGGCAGACCTAACTCAAGCAGATTTCAAGCAAAGAGCATGCATAACTCCGCTGTAATTCTAAAAAGAGGGAAAGTCTTAAATTCTCTGTACCTCAATAGAGCAGTTTTCCACCATTTTTATTTTATTATTTCTCTGTCTATCTCCATCACCAAAATCTTGGTGAATAAGTGAGCCATTCAAACTGAGTAACAGGAACCTGTCCATAAGGCTCCATAAGAAAAAGCAGCAGTCTGTACAAACTGATCTCATATTCCGTGGAATAAAAGCACAGACTGCCTGCTGCACCCCATTCAGGGAACATAAAGCAGTCAGAAAGCCAACTTTCCTGGTTTTCCCAAGGAAACGTTAGGCAGCCTAGGGCCAAGTTACCTCTGTCATGCCTTTTAGAAGGCTTCACTGCTGGAGAAAGTTCAAGGGAAGGGGTAAGTGTTGGATCACTGCTGCCCCTTTGAGATTGATGGTGGCTATAACCAGCCTCGTGAAGACTCGTGGCACTAGATTCAACCTGAGATCTGTTCTGAACAGTGCAGTCAGCTGAGTTTACAGCTAATTCTCATTTCAGAGTAAGACAAAAAAGACATCTGTTACCTCAGTTCCCCTCTCATCTCAGTTTTGATACAAGCTTAGCTTGGATAAACTAAGGATCTAGTCCAGAATGCAACCCATAATGCTTTGCATATAAACGTATCTGAAAGTAGTAAAAATACAAGCTTGGAATTAAAATGTGTAAATCAAATTTGTAGTCTCTTGCTTAATGCAAATTAAATGGTCTACAACATAAGACAAAAAACATCTGCTAAACTGAGTAAAAATTAATGATGAAGAAAATTAGGTTTCCTTTGTTATTGATTTTTATCAATTTATGTTCAAATCTCAGAAAGATTTAATAAGAAGGCTGCCAGTTCATAGCTAATTCAAAGTGATTCTAAATTGCTTAGTTTCTATTTATATTTTGCCTGTGTATTTTGGAGATCTTCGTGAAAGTGGTAAGCTTGTGATGCATTAATCCACCAGCAAAGCTTCACAAATATGTCCAAATATATCTTCACCGAGTAGTGATGTGAAGTTAGGCTGCTATTTAAACAAAATACTTCAGACAGCAGCTTTGGCAGTTGGGACCATCTTCAGGTTTATCTGCTGGGCTTTTTTGGTAATATTTCAGTCATGCTCCAATTCTCAGTGAATTCATCTCTGGAAACTGATGGGGAAAAATGTGTTTGGAATAATTATGATACAAAGGAGCTAACCAGGGAGATCTCGGACTAAATAAATGAGAATTTACAAGGGTATCTCACATCCTTGAGAGCTGGACTAAGGATCAAATTTCTGGGACCATGCTTCTACCAAGGTCCAAGACAAGACGCCCGCAGGCCTCACTGGGAATAGAGTTTCAACTTTTGGCTTGTAGCTCTTTTTTTTTTTCTTTCAATTCTGGAATTCTATCATTCAAGCTTCTGCAAGCTGATAGATTTCAGATTTTCCATAAAATGAGTACTGGTGTCTCTTCTTGACCATGTATATCACAGGACACTTTGGCTTAGATACTGAAAGTAAACAAGAACATAGAAATGCTACTAAATGTCACTCCTTAGTTTACTTGTTTTGTTGTTGTTGTTTTTCAATTTATTTTTGTTTGCTTTTTTGAGATAATATATTAGCTTCAGGTAAAACTTACCAGGGAGAAGTGATGTACTTCTCCCTGACATTAGTATGCCAAGTCTGGGTTATATCTGTTTCCCTGCATACCTCCAACCTTCCAAACATATCTAAGAGGTGCTTCCTTTGCACAGCCATTAACTGTGTGTGTGCTGTGCTTTGGTGCACCGTACTCTGTAGCAGAATCTTAGGCTTAAATAAAAGATGTTGATAAAACATGACTGTTTTCCAGAAGTCTCCCTACATCCTGTGACCCTCATCCTCACTGACACTGTGTTGCCAGGAAGTAAGCAAAGATCAGACTTTACGCATGAAGATGTACTATAATGGGCGCTGGGAACTGAGAATCTTGGAAAATGTAAGAGAACAATTTGTGTGGAAAACTGCTATTTTCATTCCATGTCTGCAAAATGTTCCCCTTCAAAGGAAATGCAAGATGAGCAAAAATTCTCCAGTAAGATTTCTCATGGGTTTACCAGAGAGAGGGAAGAATCTACCTGTAATGCTTGGTATTTCCTGCAGTGTAAATTTCTGCGAACAAAATTATAGAATGTAATTTGTATCAACTGAAAAGAAGGATAAAAAACATTGGCTGAAAGTCTACAGCTTTACTTGCCTCTTATCAAAACTCTTAGAGCAAACAGTTGCATATGTTGTTATACTGTTATTACTCTGGAGAGCCGCGTCTGTCATGGCAAGAGAACATTCTGAATATTCTAACATTTGTTTCTTGAAAGCATCTGAAG